>JASAND010013361.1:12500-96572 GCA_030248195.1 Trissonchulus latispiculum
GCATATGTCGGATGTCTGATCTCATACCCACCCTTTCTTTGATTTAACATTTTTAACATTTAACCATTTTGAATAAAAATGGAAAAACAAATTGGGGACATCACAGAAAAACCTTACATTGCACCGGTTTTTATTTTTCGTTTATAATATGTTACAGGGAATCGGGGAATCGTATCTTTGATCGATTACAAAGTCGTTTAACCGTTGAATTCCCTAAAAAGCCTTCAGATAAGTACCATGTCCCTAACACTGCCTATGCATCTTTTAACAGCTGACAAATGACATGCAGACTACCTGGTTTGTAATATACAATATTTCAACTGCAGTATCTTCCGGCTTGGAGCAACATGTATTCTATTTACGTGATGCAAAAATGTTTCACAAAAATGTTTCAAAATGTCAAAAATAATCTAAAATAATTTGTTAAAATTGACGCCCCCAAAGTATAATATTGCAGAATATGTAACTACATAAAATAATACCTTCTGCCTCACGAGAAAAGCAGGCTTAACGCAGTTGTCATTAGCTGCAGTTCAATGATGTAATCATAGACCTTGATCTGTCGTCTGTACAGATACCAATTATCTGCTTCTATCGAATATCTCTTGAAATCATGCCGCTCAACGAATGATATCAACCTTTCTACAACCTAGGCTTTGAATTTGATTTGCCTTGTAAGTAATTCACTGCAGATGTTTTCTTTCTGATACAAGATGAGCAAAGTCCCCTTCGTAGCGGAGTTGCATGCGGGTCGCGGATCAAAGTGGAGGAACAGCCATTTTTCTCACACCAATTTTAACACATAATTAAGCCCCTTCGGTAAACGCATAAAACGAGTAGGCCTAAATATCTCCAAGCCAAGGCTGGTTGGCCAATACCTAAACAACAGCCAATGGCTTACGGCCAACCAACAGCAAATGATCAACCAGCTGTCAATGGCCAATTGACTGGTCAACGTCAAACTCCGGCCAAACCAAGCCCACCCAACCAAGAAAATTTCGGTCAATCACTAATTGACAAAATCTAAGGTCAAGAATTTACTGACATTAGATTTCACAAGGGATGTCAACCAAACCTATTTAAGAAACTTTATTATAACCACTCGAATATAGCAGCTCAGCAAACTGTTACTATTATTTCTTGCTTCCAATCCAAATACTTAGTTGCAAAACGAGGGATTACTGTTATCTGTCCGTTTCCACAGATTTCCGCTTATCATCTTTCCGCAACCGAACTGGCGTCCAGCGCTACATCTTCATTGCACTGCTACAAGGGGGTGTTCTGCATTTTATTTGATTGACCTATTACACACTATGGTTTAATTTTTGTATTATTTCCGTCTCTAAATTACTATTATTATGAATATTATTATTATTATCGTTATTATAATTATTATTATTATTATTATTATTATTATTACTATTATTATTATTATTATTATTATTATCATTATTATTCAGTTGCACAATCTCTCTAATTAAGTTAAAGAATTCAGTGTTTGAGTAATTCTAGGTGCGCATGCGCTCATATTTTGGAAGAATGATAATTGAGCTCGAGTGTTTCTGAATCAAAATTTATTTTCTTAAATTTCTAAAAACTCTACAAATTCGTTTTTAGAATATTTTAATATTCACATCAGCGTCGATGACGCTGCTGGTGTTTCGTGCATTATTGATCGGAGGCAGCATTCTTTGAATTTTCAGTTGAACTGCAGAACGCAAGAAGCATCTTCACATGCTGGTGAGATGCTGATGTAAGAATACAGCACTCAGCATCATCGTTTCTGCAGTGCTCATTTTCATAATTTCACGAATTATCAATTTAAAATAAGCTGTATATATTTTAATGATATGAATTTAAATCATTCGTGTCATTTCATCAAAACAGGACTGCACCTCCAGTGCCAATTCACCAAACTATGTATGAACACATTTGGAATTACCCAATAACCTCCAAATTCTAAACCACCACCAATTTAATGTTAACTGTGAAAATTATTGGAATAATGAAAGCCTTAACGACCAATTCCTACTTGCCCAGTGTTTATCCTTGAAATTGATACCTTCAAAAATTCGTATCGTATATACTTGACCGTACTAGAATTCTAATATCCATTCAAACAGTACTTATTTATAATGAGCAAAGCCAGATGATTAAATACCACAGAAATAAGCATTATTTTCAATACGTCAGCTTCCTATTCATAAGTAGTTTTAACTTTGATGAAAGGATTAATATGGAAAAGATAAATAGTGGAGTGTAGGAAGCACAATTAAACCAATGACGCCAGTCCTGGACCATTTTCTTGCATTTATGGAAGATAATGTGTCAATGTTTTGCCAGAAGTTATTTTATGTAGATAGATATTCTAAATGTATGAGTCAGAATTGAATCCTTCCAGGCTGTTTGTTTGACATTGACAGAGTTCTCGCTTTGGTTCTGTAGGTAGGAGGTCAGATAAAATTTTGATTGAAGAGCTTTTAATTGTGTAGGCATAAAAGCCTGAAAAAGTCTTACTGACGCATTAGCTTTAAGGCATTTTATTCAAATTCGCTAATCCAATTTTGAAACTTTGTGAACAAACTGTTACATTTAACTGATTAATTTACTGTTGTCTTTTCTCTTGGAGGAGTTGAAAGAGTCCCATTGGGTTACATTGAAGCAAAGCTTGTCCTAAAAGTATGACTTTGGGATATTGTTTATGATCTACTGTATTTTGTTTTTAAGGCTGGACCCTTGTATTGGGGGCATTCCGGTGTAACAACAGAGGCCCTCATCTAATCAATGGCATATTCCAAGCTTAAATTGATAGTGATTATTTCCATAATAAGTGGACTATGCTCAGGTATTTTTCCTAAATGATTGCTTTGGTTGTTCTAAACAGTTTAGACTCTTCACTACTCCTTGTCTAATTTCGACATTCACTGTATCTATAGCAGTTATAAGAATTTCTACTGAATGCTGCAGTAGGACCATTAGCGCTGTTCGGCGAACGCTGATGCATTCCACAGGATAAGCTCTTCCCTATAATAATGAAGAGAGACCGAAATATACTGGAGCCAGAGTGACAGAGGATATGAGTATGAAGCTGAGTCTGTCTTGGCCTTGTGCCGTCGTCCAGGTGAGGTTAGAAATACGTTTCTGAGTCTACCTTCGGGTTCGGGTAGGAGAAAGGTAATAGTAATGGAGAAGCAGGACTGAATAGATGCCGTCGGCTCCAGCCGCCCTGCCTTTCTACATGCAGCTGATGGCACTATCGACGTCTTCAGTAGGAAAGAGAATACATGTCGTGCAGTTGTGCGTACATTTCTGCTTGTGTCTATTCATTAGCCTCTTTATTCGGGGGACAGGCGGATTCTTGTTTGGACAAGCGCGCTCTGGTGCTTGATAAAACAGTTGGCTTTGTGCTTATCTGAGTGCAAGTTTCAGCCCTGATCCTACAGGGCTGCGCACTGCTTGACTTATATAGCATAGCGACCATCCTTGGTAGATGTGATCTTTCACAATTTAGTGGAGTCAGCATGGGTACATAGACGGCCAGCTTCTGTTTCGCACGATTAATTAGATTGTTGGTTTTCTGTGCAATGCGAAACCATTCGGCTCTGGATTCTTTGGAGACTTCGGCTTCCTAGCTTTCCATCGCTTCTCTTCCTGACTGCGATTACTGCTTTCGGCTGAGATCGCCTGCCTCAAGGGATGTTTACCGCAGAAACGATGGTTTTTTAACTAGGACCTTATGGACCTCATAAGTGTTAATTAGCGAGATCAAGTCCTTGATCAACAGCTCCTCTTCTCCTCCACCTTAGCGAAAGCTGTCAGACTGCGGTACTCAGACTGGTAGGGCAATAGGAAGGCAGAAAGGGGTGAGCCTAAGAGCCAGGTTGGCTTCGTTGATGTTGTCCCAGAGCGGTGAGTGAGCATTGCAGTCATGATTGTATTTCGTCCACTAGGCAGACACGTGGAACCAGGTGCAACAGTCTATCATCGTCAACATCACGGCGCAAGTGCGGGACATAGACATTAGCCGTTCTGAGAATTGTAGCATTCTTCACTCCTCTGAGGTTGGCCTGAGGTGGCTAGACCTCAGTCACATTTATCCTCGGGGGCCGTCTATAGGACTGTGTCAGTGCATCAGGGCAGGCTGTCACAAATAGCAGTAATTAAACCTTCACATATTGGCGGTCCATCCTGGTATTCCTGCGACATTTTCGCAATCCTTTCGCACAACTGAGTATTCTTTAGAGAACTGTTATTTGCCAGAACGCTGACAAAACCAACTGCAATTTAATGCAGTAACAAACATATATACTGGAACGGAACTAAAATGCTTTTTTAAAATTTTATGCTAAGGTCAACATAACAAGAACTTGAGACTGGGCTAAAGGCGGCATTCGTGCAAAAAAATGATATCGGTTGCATTATGTATGCAGAGTTATAAAGCAAAGAGTACATAATGGAATACGATTATGGAACCATTACGCTACTTTGTGTTAAACATGCTTGACATGCTCGAGTCGTTAACCTAAATTACTAATAAAATGCCTATTGTAAGCCTCAGCTAATTAGCGAATGAGCGAGCAGACACGCGTTTATATGAAAGCACGTAATTAGTGCTAAGTGGGACCACCGAAACTCTCGGAGGGGCCCGACTTAACTACCCGAGCATGTCAACGATGTTTAACACATAGTAGCGTAAGAGTTTCATACTCTTATTCTATTATGTATTCTTGATAAAGCAAGGTTTCAGTGATCTTTTGACGAACACTGCTACAGCTTAATTACAGTAAATTGATACGCTGTGGAACCGCATTTTTTCATGGCAGAGCTCAATTTGTGAGCCACTGAAATGCTGGGTTGTTGAGGGCGTAAGTTGTTCAAACCTTCCGCTGCACAATTACAACAAGTGCAGATGGACACAGTATGCGACCCTAAGTCACAAGACACCAAGTCGGGCGCCACGGGTTTCTGTGCCACAGGGTGTCAGGGAGAATTCTCTTCACCACAGAAAGGTTGCATAGTTGGAGAGCATAGTTCCGTCTTCTTCGTCTGCGTCAGCAACATAAACCTGCGGTGGAATGTAGATTTCATCGGAATGATTGTTCGCTGCTTCGTTCTGTGAGGCTAAGTGCTGGTAGATTTCTACAGTGAAGCGAATTCAGAGTGCTGAATTATGTCCATTTTATTTGCAGCTGAAGCAAAGTTTGGTTTTGCTTAAACTTTGCGCTAGGGTAGCAGAAATGTGATGCAGTGTATGCTATTTTTACTTAATTTATTCCTCTGCTTTTGATTTTCAATAGTTTGGTCAGTACGTATCTATGGTTATGATGCAGTAGTTTGCACTATTACGTATTCCATTATTCTGTGGCAGAATAACAAGTATCTAGTGAAGCTTTATAGAGGAACTGTGATGCTGCAGCTAATTCTGAAGTACCAAGTTTGTTTAGGCTTGTTCAAGAGTTCAATATTAATGCGGTTTCAAAACTTTTACCGTCCCGCAACCTCAGTGAATGTTTTGGAGTAAGATGCATAAATGGTATTATGTGTTTATTTCTAGGGTGGGGAGAAAAGCAGTGCTCAAACGAGAAGAGGATATTTCGGCCTTGCAGCTGCTGCAAAGCAGACTGTTGGTATGACACAATTGAAGAGAATAGAGATGATTCTACTAGTAATGATGACGACGGTTTTGTTATGGAAACTTTACACTTAATTCATCTTTGTATAAAGCAGCGATGTGACGTGCACTGCTATGAAAGACGCCGAAGGCCCCATTTAACTGGATTTACTTTACTTCAACAACCAGCTAATGAAGAATTAAATCAGGATTGATTAAATTTCCATGAATGTTGTATATGTTACTGACTTTGATAGTAAACTTAGTCATTCTGAAAAGTGGCAAACGCACTTTCTGTTCTCCAGCGGCCGCCATCGCTAACTTTGTAATTAAAGTCTTTGACGCTAGTAATAATAAGACTAATTCTTTCGACAAAGGTGGATAGAATAAGAAACCTCTGCATTTCAGGTCATCGTTGTTCTGCGTTTTGTTGGTGTTATATCTGCATTAAGAAATCGTAATGTCAAAAGAAATAAAATTAAATCGATGCCGTTTTGAGTTATAAAACCTGCAGGAAAACTGTAACGGTGAATGAAACAAGTTGAACCTGATGGTTGTATTTTTCAAGGTGTCAATTTTTTGAAAAACTTGGCTAGAAAGGTTCCATGATCTTAAAGCATTCCCGCTGTTGCCAACTTTTCCTGTAAGTTTCCTGGCATAATAATTTCTTGGTGACCGGGTGTCCCACCCACCTGTGGCACCCGCAGTGTGTGGTATCGTCTCCCTTAGGTAAATCAGATCTTTGATCAAATCAAAGCAAATCTCTGAAGGCAACGATCTACAATCAGTCAGACGAAAAGGTACGGTGAGCAGGGATGGAAACTGGGTCATTATTTCTGACCCATGACCCACTTGACCCAAACGCAAATTTGACCCAGACCCAAGGCGACCCATGAAAATTGAAAATTCCGTGACCTAGACCCAAATGACCCAATCGTTTTCGTGACCCAGACCCTGCTGACTAGTGATGTGGATCGGATCAGATCGGCTGCCAAAATCACCTACCGATTCGATCCGGCAAATAGCCGGCGATCCGATCCGATCCAGCCCCGGATCGGACCGATCCGATCCGATCCGACCATAATTTTAATTTTCAATTGTAGACACTTAAATTGCTATATTTTCCCATTTCCCATTATTTTGAAAAACTCTTCATCAAACTTAGCATCTGAATCTTATTGAATAATTCTGAAAGTCCGTGTCAGAAACTGCAGCTGCAGAATGATGTGTAGTCCAGGGTTGGAAACTGGGTCATTATTTCTGACCCATGACCCACTTGACCCAAAAGCAAATTTGACCCAGACCCAAGGCGACCCATGCAATTTGAAAATTCCGTGACCCAGACCCAAATGACCCAGTCGTTTTCGTGACCCAGACCCAGCTGACCCAAGAATTATCGTGACCCAGACCCAAATGACCCAATAAAATAACTCGACCTAAACTGACTTTACATTATCCTTTTGTGAAGTTTTCTTGAAACTGTGACACGGAGACACTGTATGGGCCAATACA
Source organism: Trissonchulus latispiculum (assembly GCA_030248195.1). Classification (NCBI taxonomy): domain Eukaryota; kingdom Metazoa; phylum Nematoda; class Enoplea; order Enoplida; family Ironidae; genus Trissonchulus; species Trissonchulus latispiculum. The sequence goes on from JASAND010013361.1 coordinate 19,624, forward strand.
ATGTAAATTTGTAAATAATTGGCAAATAGTAGTCGGTAAATAACTAGTCAGAATCCAGCAAAATATTCTTCTGAAGCAAGTTGTAAGTTCGGAGCTCCTCAATCTTGTCATTTTGATTATTTTCCAATAATAGTTATTTTACTTGGAAGACCTGATTGGCTGATATTGCAAAATATTTAAAACTTTCGATGGAAGTGTACACATGGCTTTTATTACGAGAACCGACGCAAACATAATGGCCGGACAAGTCACAGCTAACTATTGATTCCAGAGAAACAATGCTAAATTCAATTTAAAATTCGCGCCGAAGGCGCGAAAAATTTTTTAGCCGCGACAGGTTTACGTATAATTGGAACAACGCCAGATCTTCGAATTTAAAATTTGGTAAGACCCTGTGACCCAGACACAAAATGACCCAATAAAAATTGCTGACCCAGACCCAAAGTGACCCACAGGAAGCTTGACCCAGACCCACACTGACCCAACCGGTTCGCAAAATTCGTGACCCAAGACCCAGTGACCCAAGCAAAAATGGCGACCCAAACGACCCATGACCCAGTGACCCATGACCCAGTTTCCATCCCTGGTGTAGTCACCTTTGAAAAATAACGATTTGTTTTGTTTTGGGAGATTAAAAGATCTAGTGAGAACTACACAAAAGACAGTGAGAAGTGTTAACTATATAAGGATAAGATGAAATTGAAGAAGCTAGGGTGTAAGAACACAAAAAATGTGCGTACAAACTTTGGTCGTAAATAAGCAAGCAATGTATATGTTTTAATATCATTCGGAATTGGAGAAGACAGGGAAAATCTGGAATCCAGGGTTTTATTTACGAGAAATAAAAGAAATATTCAAAGGTTTGCTGAAATTTATGTACATTGAAGATTTAGTTTTCATGATCAGATAGATCTGGTTCCGCGGCATATTTTTGCACTTAACCTTTTCAACCGAAGTGCACCCAATTTTCGGTTTTTCAGAATTTCCCGATTTTAAATATTTTAATGCTCACGATTATCATGTTAAAGCTCTTCACAATCTGAACACGTTTAATAATACAATCGTTTCCCAAAGTGCACTGGATTCCCATATTCACGAAAACAAGACTATTCCGGATTTAAATGTTTTCCATCACCAACAGTTATGGGCCGATGGGTCTTGGCTCGAAAGGTCTTGACGAGCTGAACAACCTTTATAATACAACTACGTCCCTGAAATGCGCCCTGTTCCCGGACATCACAAAAACTTCCATTTATGAATAGTGGACTCGAGAAATTGGTACATTTTCAGGTATTGGTTCCAGCTCATATATTTTAAATAATACCCTATCATTCAAATGCAAGTGCAAAAATATGTACCTGGAACAGCTCTATTCGATCATGGATACAAAATTTTGAATATGGTAAACTTTTGGAGAAATTAAAATTTTTAATAAATTAAATAATTAATATGAAATATTTTCCATGGTTTATGTAGGTTGTTCTAAATCTCCACTTCAGAACGATTCTTAAAATATATATTGTTGGAGTTTGCTCTGAAGGCATATTTATATTACATATATTATATCATATATTATATTTATATATAAACGACACCGAAGTTTGCACACACAATTTTGGTCGTACAATAGCACAAAAGTGCGTCAGATGGATTTTGCAAACTTTACTCTTCTGAGCAAACGCACTAGGGCTATAAATTTCCTTCTAATTTCAGACAACGTTCCTATTAGTTGATAAATTTTAATCAAATCAGAATAACTCACTCTTAGTAGTCAGCGGTGCTGAATTTAAAAACAGGAACAGACTGTCCAAAAATTAATTAGCAGGAACTGTTAGAGAGCAATTCCATTTGACTCTTTTTATACATCTTAAGAAATTCATTTATCCACAGAGAGAACATAAAACAAAAACATAACCGAAAAACCAACATTTGAACAAAATTTCAGGAAAGATTTTGAAAATTTCATCGAAAGTTTTGCAATTTTGTAAAAATTGGTACAAATTTTCAAAATTTTCCTCATTTTGCCGGACCGGCGATACGGAAAAAGCAGGCCGATCCGATCCGATCCGACTCCGGATCGGTCGATCCGATCCGAACCCAGATCGGTCGATTCGATCCGATCCGCCGAGCCGATCCACATCACTACTGCTGACCCAAGAATTGTCGTGACCCAGACCCAAATGACCCAATAAATTATATCGACCTTAACTGACTTTACATTATCTTTTGTGAAGTGTTTGAAACGCCGTAACTTTTTTAATTTTTGAAGTTGGGTAAGAAAGAGGTATACCTATACATACCTACATGTATAATGTCGGATCGGACTGTATATTGTAAACATCTTTCTTGCCGCTGAGCACGAATCCAAATCCGTTATTCAATTTAGCATAATATTCGATCCGTGTTAGCTCGTTAACGAAACATTGAGTCGAAGAACAGATTGTAGATTTGTGCTCAGCGTACCAGAAAGCCCTCATACGCACGTTTTCAGCAAAAAAATGGTGTTGTGGCAAGTAGTGCTGCTACAAACACAATCGATGATAGGTCAAGACTGATTTATTAAATTTCTATAACAAGTTTTCGTACACATCAGTTCACCTTACAGCCGAACACTAACTACACCGTGATTGTGGCAGATCAGGTCAGCTCCCGAAATAGCTTAAGTTTTAGTTTCAGTCGGGATCACCAAATAATTAAGTTTTAGATCCGTTATATAATATACAAGTGATATAATGCAAAAGAGTAAAGAGTTTCAGGTCTTTTCTTAATCTAGTTTCAGTATCAGTTTCTGTTGACGGCCTAAAATAGTTTACGTTTAAGTTTCAGTTTCAGTGACTGAAACTGAAACCTGTACAACCTGAAACCTAGATCCTAGTGTTAGTTTCCGTTTCCGTGGTTGAAACATCATTACTGTGCTACTTCTAAAAATCATTAGACAAAGTGAACCTTCCCATTAAAATCTATCCGGAATTCTTTGTTTATAACAGTAAGTTATCAAGCATACAATCCTCCAAGCGAAAGGTAGAGGGACCCAAAACTTCGGTATTTCTCAAAGGATTTGAATATGTAGTAAATCCTTTTGGTGCCCAAGCATTCTTGTGCTTCGCACAGTCATTAACCTTGAAATTGTATTGTCTCTTTGACTCTCGCTTTGGGTTGCTTTCTTGGTACTGCTTTACGTGTTTCTTGGAAACTCGTATCAGATCTGTGGAGTGCTGAAAGTGAGGTGCACTGAGCTTGGTCCTCAATTTTCTTCCAAGAAACACAGCTGCCGGTCTGTTCCCTGTAGCTCGGTGGACTGTTTGTCTGTAGCTTTGCAGGATATCAATGGCAGACTGCTTCCATTATATACCACTGTGAAGTTCAGCTTGTAGCTTTTCTTTAAGGATCTTGTTCATCCGTTCCACAGCTCCGTTTGCTTGTGGGCTGAACTTGCAGTAAACCTTTGATGAATGCTGTTGTTTGTGGCGAATTCGTTGAATTCCTTCCTTACTTTGAAACTGCGGACCATTATCCGATATGATGTTTTGGGAATGCCGTATCGCGCAAATAGGTTTTTTAGAACTTGAATGATCTTCGATGATGTTATCTTGCTTGTGCAGGAGACCTCAACCCATTTTGAGTAGTGATCCCAAATGACTATCAGGTATTGATTATGAAGAGGAGCATTGGTCATAGGGCGCATGATATCAATACCGATAGTTTGCCAAGGATAATCGCTTGAATGGACTGTTAAATAGGATGGATCTTGTCACTCGCGTTACAGTGTTCGCAGTTGCGGACAACGTATTCAACTGCTTTGTCCATGCCGGGCCACCAGTAGTTTTCTCTTAATTTTTGCATTGTTTTAACGATATCACGCTGACCTTCATGAGCTAGGTCAAGGATCCGTTTTTGTAAGGCAGGCGGGATCACCAAACGGTTGACATCTCGAGAAGACAATCGTTTTCAATATAAAAAGCTGTGGAATGTTGCCAAAAGGTTTCAGTTCATCAGGAAGATGTTCTTTAGGACATTTATTTTGCATAAACTATTTCACCTTTGAAAGAACTGGATCGTTGTTTGTAGCTTCTGAAAGTTCTTCAAGGGAAACCACGGTATGAATCTTTTACGCCACGGTCAAATCGTCGTCCTTGAGGTCAGGCAAGGGCAATCATGAAAGGGCATCAGTTACGAAATTCTGCTTTCCTGGCGTATAGATGAGTTGAAAATCGTATGCAAGCAAGCGCGCATACCAGCGGGCTATTCTTGCCGGCTTATGACCAGTTCCAGTGGGTCCGAGCAAAACCGTCAGAATTTGATGATCTGTGTATAGACGAAACGGTCGTCCCCAAACGTATGTATGCCAATGCTCTACGGCCCATAAGCAAGCATAAGATTATTTTTCAGCAACAGAAAACATTCTTTCTCTTTCATTCAAAGTACAGGATGCAAACGCGATCACTTTTTCTGTTTCACGCTGCAATTGAGTTAATGTTGCACCCAATCCGTAGGCTGAAGCATCAGTTGTGATGGTATGATGTTTGGTGATCAAGCGTGATAAAATTTGGTTCACAGAGATCCTTCTGAATCCTCCCTCTCCATTGTCTCGTTCTAGATCCGCTTCGATCATTAATTGTCAAGTCGACACTCAGCGACATTGTCCGTTAAACAGCTAAACTAGATGAGGTTTCCAGCGTTCCAATTTTTTCATTGAGGTGGAATTTTGACCATTACAGGTATGAGGATGGATCCACCATGGAAAAATTATAGTAACAGATTTTGCTCATTTCTACACAAAATGTAGTCACATCGTCCCGCACATCGAGTTTAGTTTCGTTCAATACATTCAATATGAGTAACCATTAATTGCATGCACTTTGAAAATATGTTAAACCAATGAAGATGCATCAAATGGAGGCAATTTGCACAGGAACATCTTCGACAATCAAGGGATGCCCCGGGTGGCTCGAACCAGAAGAGCTATGAATTTTTTTAGGGAATTTTTCTGCCGGCGCTATGAAGATACATGAGACTGACTTTTCTTAAGTAGAGGGCATAATCAATGTGGAATTGAATTGAAATTTAAAAAGAAAATATTTAGTTTTGTGCCAGTACTGTTTTTGTTGTCAGACTAATAGTATAGATTCAAGCGCGATGTTACGATACTGAGTACTTCGATCAGTGGATGTAGTGACAATGTTTTGCAAATATTGAGTTTGGAAAGTGTGCAAGTTAGTGAAAGAATGTTCCGTTCAGAGAGGGAAACGACAAACGCATCTATGTATTAGTATACTTTATAGCACGGCTCTGCGTGCATTCAGAGATTTATACGCACGCCGTGCGGGAAGCTCCAAGTGTGTGGCACGACTGCGCGAAGCGCACGAGTGCCACGCACGAGGGCTTCATGTGCGACGCTGCTTAAATCCCTGAATGCAAGCAATGTCGTGTTGTAAAGTACTTATACAACGAAACAAGCTGCAAATGAAGCTTTCAACTAAACTAATAAAACTTGATTCTCTCATGATGTAGCCGAGAACATAAGTACAGGCCATTTTGAAGATCACCTGGCAGTAAATTTCCGCGGCAGGGAGGCCTTTTTTGGTGTGCAGCTGAGCTGTCTAGGTTGGAGTTCAGTTGCACACACTGATGCGCTACGCAGGTCACTGCATGGCGCAGCAAATTAGTGTGGATCCAGACCTCCAATGTACATCGTGCAGATAAATAACTTATCCGCACCGTGCGCGATACAGAAGAGCAAAACAGCTCTCTGTAGCGTGCACTCAGCTACATATAGGCACGCAGATTGCGATTGTATTGATCCATAAAAACTGCGAAATCCATCAACATGAACAAGATTGGAGATGACCGAATGATCTACCTAAATAGCGGCCTTAATTATCCCTGTTTTGCAATGCAATGCTGCTCATCGACAACAGTATTTATAGCAAAGTGTCCAACAGTCATAGCGTGCATGATTGACACTGTACATTATCACATAAGACTACACTTTACATGACACTTGTTACACTGAACAAATATAAAATCAAGAATGAACCTTAACAGTTTTAATTATTGGTATATACCAAAGGGAATGTATATGCAGATTCGGCAAAATGTATGGTTCTCTGCCATGTAATGGCGGCGGATTTTGCCAGGTATTTAATCCACCTGGAAGGAGAGTAGACAGACCTGTTAACCGGTAAGGCAATATTAAAGCAAAATTTAAAATTAAAGGTTTTTGATCCAAAATAAATAACATCATGCCTGTATCTATCTTTTCTCAACAGTTTCATAGCTTGATGACACAATACTCCGAACTGTGAATTTAAGTAATTGTTTCGTTAAGGTTCATTCGATATTATAAGTTCTAAATATTTTAGCGACTGTAGTAAACTCGATAGTAGAGAGTCTTCGATCTCCAAAGCGAGTATGAGTTATCGAATTTTAAGAGATATATGCCTTGTCCTGGATACATATGAGATCCCGCATAAATCTCTTCATGACAGTCTCTACGATAAATTGGAATAATCTCATCAGTTGGCGGTCTTTGCTTATCATGGCTCCCCTGTTCCGGGTCATTTCTCGTGACTCCGCCTTCACCTGAAACAACAGTTAACAGTGAAGATGAAATTGCGATGGTAAAATTACATCTTCATTAGCCGACTTTAGATTGATAATACCTTCGTTGGATTGCTGTCAGCTAGACGGGTTTGGGATGGGATGATTCTGCTTCTCTTAAGGCGGGGGTCGCCGGGTACCAAATTTAATACTCACCGATTTCGCTTATTTTCGGGAATAATATACCCCCTATGTTTCTAAAAACAAGACAAATTTTTAGAGTCAAGGTTAAATCCAGATAAGAGATATTACAGTTCAGATCCCTGCAATTTAGTATTTATTTACGCCAGTATACCTCGCTGAGGGCTTCGAAGTCGTGAACACATAAGGATGACAAAAGACTACGGCACAGCTAATAAATTAAAGCCTCTTTCTTGGGCTATTTATTGCTGTACATATGACAATGATACGCCAAGTAGCTAGCAGGTAACAGTGCTTGAAAGTTTTGATCAAGCTCATCCCGACTGTTTTTACTTCAAAATTTGACGCGCTCTAACCTTCTCATAGTGCTTTGTAGAGACTGGGCGCAAGAAGATAAAATGTTGAGGATATCGAGAGCTTCAAATTGATATAAAATTTGGCTATATTTGGAAAATTTGAAAATTTGCCATTTTTTACTATAGCCCTCCGTCAGTGAACTGAGGCATGCATCCACAGTCCAACACCGACAATTACAGTGAAACCTAGCATGCATCTTCCTTTCTTATGTGAAAATTGGAACACCAAATTTGGTTGGAATATCTCGGGTTTCCACCCACTTATAGATCATTATATCCAAAAATGTGAGAAAATGGCGTATTTTACGACAAAGCGCCATGGCGGTGACCAAAAGTGTGATCTACTCCAAAGTAGCAGCAGGGTTTGTGCGCATGCTAATAGAAGCTCTATTTGTGTAGTGTATTAATATCTATACGCGAAACTTGTGCGGCGAATGGTTAGTTCAGGGCATGATGAAGAGCTGACCTTTAGGATTTGATATTTCATTTCAGTCTAATCGGAAACCCTATCAATACGTACTGCTTAATAAATAAAGACTGTCAGTAGCTAGCTAATTGTTTGCAGAAATACCAATAGCAGCCAACTGCATGGTTAGATGAGAACGATTGCAAAAACAACAGAGACAAAAATTGTCCGAAGTAGGTACAGTGTCGAAACTTCTTTTGGTAAACAATTAAATTTGTAGGCGTTAGACACGGTAGGGTTAAATTAGACAAACACTGTCTAATAGAAAGGTACCAGACTAGAACCTTTAATTATTAGAAGTACATAAGTTCATTTATTAGGAGGTAAATCAGTCATCTACACCAGGTTCCGTCCTCGGCAGAGCCAAATTATTTTGATAGTTACTGAACTGAACGTACGCTTATACACATCGATGCAGCCTATTACATAAATCTCAGCATGTCATATAATGCGGTTTTCAGTTTGAGTACCTACTAGACATTCCCCCATCATGCTTAAAAATATTTTAAATATTTGTGCAACAAATATGTACCTTCTTCTACTTCCTCGTCTTCTTCATCAGAGCTTTCAGAGATATGCACAGTTACACGATTGCTCTCGACAGGCGACCATTCAAAATATACACCAAATCCGATGTCATAACTGTCTGTGGCAAATTCCCAAAACACAGAGGTTCCATCCTCATGGGTTGGCACGCGAATCTTAATACACGTTGTAGACAATAATATATGTCCTAACTATGTATAAGAATGTAATTTAAACCGTCGCATATCGAAATCGAGAGCACAATTTTAGTTTGCTAAATTTAGATATTTATTTATTTTTAAACTTTAACCTTATACGTATCTCCAACAAGCAGGAAGTATTTGAAACTAGTTAATTCATGCTCAAATCTACAAGTGAGTATCAACCAGAGTTGGAAGTGGGTCGCGGGTACCCGCGGGTCGTGGGTACCCGCGGGTCGACTTTCAGGTCAGTGGGTACCCGCGGGTCAGAGCGGGTCAAGAGTTATTTTTGTTCACACAAATTTTTCGCTAAACTTCGGGCTAATTTCACCAGAAAATTTAAAATTTATTTTAAATTTTTAATTTTTCTTTAACTTTTGGCTCTTTTGAATGTGCTTATACATTATAATATTGCTTTTATGATAAAATTGTTTATTTCAATTTAATCTGTCTTGAATCTTCAGTCAAAAATATTTCAGTAACATTTCCCTGACATACTCATTGGCATAAATATATTATTATCACTCAAAGCCTTTAATGCCACTGATTGATTGGCAAACCGATTCTGCAAAAACAATTCTGATAGCTTACGTAGCCTGCAGAGCTTGAAGAACTGCTTCGTCTAGTAGATATTTACATGCCAAGCTTAAAATTTCCACATAGTTCTACGAGTTATGACCATTCCTAATTTAATTTGTACTATGTACTATTGGGACTAATAAATAATGTGTATGATATACAACCACTAAACGGGTACCACGGGTACCCAAACCGCTAAAATGGTAGTTTGCTATCATATCCAAGTTGGGAGTGGACAGTAATATATAAATACTCCTGCGGCAGACGTCACGCAGCTGTAAAAAAATTAACCAGAATGGGGCTGAACTTTTATGAAATTGCTACAAGCAAATTTATCTTTATCTTCATAACATTGCCTAAATACTGACTCTAGTGACAGATCGAGGTCCCAACACTTCTGCGATAGCATAGCTTGCTCAGAACTACCGAAAACGAAGACGAAATCTAATGGAGTTAGCTTTGAACTTGTCAAATTTTTGTTTGAAAGTTTTAATACTTCACTATGTTCATGTCTAAAAGGTTAATTTTGCTCGTTGCATGCTATAGAGTTCTTAAATATGCGGAAATTTCCAAATTAAAGAAGTGGGTCAAGTGCGTCGCCAAAATCTCAGTGGGTCGCGGGTCGCGGGTACCAGCGGGTCACGAAATTTCGACCCACTTCCAACTCTGGTATCAACCACCATCTTCTAGTGTTGTGACGTTACTGGTCATGCCTTGACCAATAGCCTGTGCGGTGGTCGGTAGCTGATTGATGGGATACAGCCAAAAGAGAACAGACTTGCAGACGACCCGTGACAATTTGGCTGGCCTGCCACCTATTACTTTCAAAAGTGTTACATATTTTCTCAAATTTTGGTAAGAAAAATGGGAATTTACCGAGCGATTTGCAATTTCTGCGACAATTGCAAATGAGTTTGGCTCACGAAAAATTCGGCCGGTGAACAAATTACTGAAGCCCAAAAAGTGAACAGAATGACATTATCCAAGCTTACTGTGGCCGTTTCTCCATTTCCTATTTTGATTACACCTTCTGAATTTTCTCTTCTTATGGCGTCCTTAAATTCTTTGATATCTTTCCTGGTCCACATTGACGCTGGCTGTATTGCTGGGTTCACTGGAATACATGATAAATGAACAAAAGGTTGCAACAAAATATGAATAATTAAAATTTAGTTAGATTCCCTGCATTGTTTTTTTTAAATTAACGCTGGGGTCAGTTTTATAAAGTTTCTCGAGTTCTCGGGTCAAATTCTCTGGTCGAATTCGACCAGAGAATCTTTTGCCAACTTGAGTGTTACTCGAAAAATCTTTGAAAATTTAAATTTAGAAACGTTTTTACCTGCTTCAATAATTTGTACAGTTGACTAAATAAATCACCATAAAATTGTCCGTAGATACGTCTACATGTAACTATTAATACAGGAGCGGTTGTTGTTACTAAAGAATACTGCTTGAGAACTTGAGAACTCGAGAACTCGAGAAGGGTTTTTATGAAACTGCCCCCTGGTAACCTGGTAACATGGTTGAAATTAAAGCTAAAGGGCCATATATCCAACCGTTGCATCTCGTGTTTTGTTGCTGCCATCTTCAAGATTCAGCAATAGCTCGAAAATCGAATCGTTTCACTAATCGGCCATAACGGCCGCTTGCTTTGCGCCAAATAAGATTAAGTTTATGATAAACTTCAGTTTAACCAAGAGTGCATAATTGCACTATTATTAAGAAGAGTAAGCCACTAGAGGTCTTCTCTTTACTGCATTGCGTAACGGCGCTCCGACCAGAATACGCGAATGTTCCCCCATTTGGGGGGGGGTCGACCAAATCGACATCGCATACCCTCTCCGTTTGGTGGGGGGAGGGGGTAGAGCAGAGGATTACGGTAGTTTTTGTTCTATTCGAAAGTGGGTCCCCGTTGGGGGGGGGGGGGTCGCCAACAGCCAATCAGAATGAGCAAAACTTGAGCTTGAGCTTGAGCGACCCCCCCCCCCCCCAAACGGGGACCTCTTTCAGCGGCCCCCCCCCCAAAACGGGGACCACTTTTGGCTACCCCCCCCACCAAACGGGGACCACTTTCGGCTACCCCCCCCCCCCACCAAACGGAGGGGGGTATACCTGTCGATCCCCCCCAAAGGGGGGGGGAACATTCTCGTATTGTGGTAGGAGTACCGTTACGCAATGCCAAGAAGAGGAGTCCTCTAGTGGCTTACTCTTCTTCTAATATATAGAAGAAAATCATGGACTCTTGGTTTAACTTTACCATTAACATTAGAATAGATCAACTCAAGATTAACTCAGTCTAATGTTAAACTGTTTCTCGTTGCACCAAATCAGATTAAGAAAAGTTAAACTAATCTTTACTTAATCTGAACTTAATCGTAAGTTAAACTATTTCTCACATGAAAAACTCAATAAAATAATGTGATAGCAACTGACCAATGGCAATACGCCAATTTTAATCTAATTTGCAGTTTATCACGCTACCGGTTGGCTCACACGAATAAGTTTAACTTCTAATTATCGTTAAGTTAATAAAACTGTAGAAAAATGGAATATTTTTGCTTTCCACTAAACTTCTCACAATAATAATAATAATAATAATAATAATGGATTTTATTAAAGAAAAACTCTGTCCGAGGTATTTTTATGAAATAATCCACTCAGGGAGCATCTCCATAACAAGGAGATTTTGATTTTATTTATACCAGGAATGTTTGGATCCTCTGGCTCAGCCAGCCGATCGGAATGATCAGAAGCCGTGTCCTCGTCTTCCGGTTGAGCACTTGGGATATGAGGAACTGGTGGTTCAGGGACTCCTCCTCCTTCTCCGGTCTCCTCATTGATTAAAGCAGTCAGTGCAGGATCGGGTGCTGCTTCCGATTCTGTTGTCATATTTTGTGCACTAATATCCTAAAATAAACGATAAAAGGAAACATAACAGATAAATTATATAGTTATAGTAGTTATCCAAAGAATTATAGGAGTTGTCCAAAGAAAAAATGAATGAGCTTCTGCCTTTGATATATCTTTTCGACGAACCACGTTGCATCAACATTAACGTTAATGTCAATAAAATTTACGACTCCTTAAAAATTTACAAAACATCTTTTGCATAGTAGAACGTTATGGTTTTAAAATTTTGGCCAATTTTGACGGTAAGGTAAGAAATGAACAAGTTCTGAATGGTCTCGCTGAAGGCTTATTTTATCTACCACTGCAAAAAGCACATGACCAGTGTTTGTACCCTGTCCCTGACGAAAATAAAGCTCGAGTGAAGAACGCTTAGATTAAAGGGAATCGGATGTCTAAAAGAGGATCGGTTTCAAACTTTGTGATCTCGTATGAGAGACAAATTCTAAGAGCAGAATCGGGTGCAAGAAACACTCTTCTAGCTCAGGAACCAGCCTAGGGTAAATCCAGGATGTTTTTAATATGGGGCCCGTTTCAAGAACGTCTTCGTTTAGTTGAGTTGAGATTAGCTTTCATTTTCAGGCAGCTAAAGTTTAGGCAGCCGATGTTGGGCTTATGGTAGTTCACAACAAATCTGGTCCTGCCTGAACATTGCAACCGATTCTGTCCTTGAGACAGCCAGAACTTATTTAAGCTAGACACTGTGACGAAGTTGGAACATATCGTGTTTTTAGACAACTCAGTGCTGATCTTGATCCTGGTTCATCAATTCTGTCATACTTCACCATACTCAGATAACCGTGCTTAGATGAAGAGAAGACTGAACAGGCAGGAGGAAGCAAACTTGTTGACAATGAGTACAATAAATTCTTGTTTACAAGCTATGCTGCTAGTATAAACGTACCTAATGCTCCACTTTTGGATAAGGAGTATCTAGAGCACAGTCTGTATCTTAGCGCATTGTCAGTTTCAGGCTAATGCTAAACCGGCACTTCAGTGAAAGACTAGGATATAGCTTACAAACCCTTTACTGACGAGAAGACCACCTAGCCGTTTCCAGAATAAGAGCAAGCGAGAAACTAGCTAAAAAAGTATTGACTGACGCCACCCGACGACTCACAGAAAGCTATGCTTTATGCAGAGCTACACTCAAAATCTATATGGAAGGAAACATGTTAGCTAGCTGAAGCTAGTGTGTGATACAAACAGCTGAGCCTGAAACTACACTGAAGGCCCATCTCTCGCCCTCTATTCAAGCTTCCTGATATAAACATGGATCAATAATCTTCCTATACTTGCTGAAGCTAAACTGGAAAGTAGGGAATGCAATAGCAAATTTTGGCGGAAATTGCGTTCATTGTTCAGCCAAACAAATTTTGTTCATACGTAATTAAAAAACCAAGTATATACATAACCAATTAAATAAAATATCACTTTGAAATAGAGATGAGGACGAGCCGGACTTTTCCGGCTCGGCTCGGCTCGGCTCGCAGTCATACCCGGCTCGGCTCGACTTGGCTCAAGAAGATTTTGAAAGTGGGTCGGCTCGGCTCGGCTCGCCAAGCTTGAAATTCGCTTGGAAGTTTTAAGTTGCGTCCCGTTAAATTTTGCGTCCAGGTAAAATTATTGTTTTTAACGTGTTTTATATGCAAAAATTACAATTTTTTTATAAAAATGTCGACTATTTCTTTAGTGAACCATAATTTAATCGTATGAAAAAGTACTTAAGACGGTGATGCTACTGAGAAGTAATGCACGATTACAAAATATGTGAAATATGCCCTATATACACGACGGGGGTCTGGGGCGGAGCCCCCGTGGATTGAGAAAATTTTTTACGATTACGGAAAATCCGTAATGCAAATGTTCAAAACGATTTAATTCGCATCTGTTGTATCTAACACATATCATGACCAACTTTTTGACATTATTGACACACATTATTCAGATGTTTTGATGTTATAGTTAAACTAATTAAAATTAATTAAATAGCTATAAAATTAATATCATTCAGAACAAAGGCAGCAATCTTGTTTTGAAAACTCAGAGAAACTAATGAATCCCGGAAAATTATGACAAACAAAGGCAGAGGGGGTCTGGGGGACTTGGAGAAATTTTTGAAATTTCGGATAAATCCGTAATGAAAATGATTAAAAGATTAATTTGTCATCTGATACATTTAACTAAAATACCTAATGCATTTTTTGTGTAAATTACATTTGTAAATTTTAGAATTTTTTTAGTTGTTTTTCGATTTTGAGAAGTAATAATCAATAAACAAAGAGCGTTCATACGATGAGTAGTGCGGTATTAATCAAAGGCAAAAACAGTGAACTATTGACGTTGGTTACGAATACGATTGATTAATCCTTTAATGGCAAGAATTTCTTAAGGACAAACGTTTTTATATCAAAATGGAGCTTAATATTTTCTCTTTCCAATGAATGCAATGAAACAAATTTCAGTCTTCGGAGCCTATTTTCCTGGATTTTCGAAGTGAGTTTAATTTTCCAGATATTTTGCAGGCTAAAGAAAATTTTTCGTGAGACATCGACTACATCATTCGATTCTACTATCAAGCCACTGGGGACCCTTTTTTAATTATCATGAAATTACTCTTCGCTTCGAAGAAATTAGCTAAAATGTTTGCGCAACCTGGATTTTGCCTACTTTTCCCAACTTTAACAAGCGGCCACTTTAGCTGGAAAGCAGCAATCGGGGCAACTAAAAGAGTCCCTGGAGTATTTTTGTGTAAACCCGTCTAGAAATTGAAGCAACCCTCTAGCTTGCATAGTAAATGCTCCACAATCGCTGGAAAAAAATTGGTCATGTTTTCGCAAAAATCACATTTTTTATGATAGCAGCTCACGGGATAGCAGTTGGAAGACTATCATGCCTCGGATAATCGGCCTCGACGAGACCTTCAAATCGACACCCTTAGTAAAATTTTACGGCTTGTGTAGTTCAAGAAATGATGGATTATTTGATTTCTGCAAAAATGACAAGTTTTCGACGCCAAAACAAGAAAATCGTTTATAACACACGCTAGAGAAAAGCTAGAAAGTTGTTTTAAAAAGTAAAAATGGGCAGCTCAACGCGATCTTTCAAATGAATTTTGGTCATAATTGTATAGCTGCTGCCAAACTTTCAGAAATTGGGAAAAAACCGCCCTTATCGGAAATCTCGAAATTTTGAACCGGGATTGCGCGGAGGGTGTTGGAACAGCTTTCGGCAAAGTTTCGCCAAATTTCATCTTGATTTGCGCCGCCAACCAGCAATTTGTGCCCAAAAGGAATCACCACCTAAAAAATGAACCAAACCAAAAATTGGATGCTCTACAAATTTGGTTGACTTTTGGTAATTAAGGGATTAACCCTCAGAAGCTGAAAATGTTTTGAAAATCCAGTCAAGAACAAAAGTTAGACTTTAACAAGCAATATCGTCTGCAAAAGATTAAATGTTATCAGAGGAACATTTTCATAAATTGTGGGCCTGCTGCGCAGCGGAATTATTTTTAAGTTGAAGAAACCGAGATTTAGCAAACCGTCCGAACTTGACCAAGTTTTTGATTTGCAGTTACTGTATCTTTAATTAAACTCTCAGAGGAATTTTCAATGTTCGCATGTCAACTGACCCTTTTGCTTGTCTTCATAATGCAAATCTAGTCTTATAGCGGAGTTCTTGCTTGGTTACTTTAGAAAATTTACCTGCAAAACATTTAGTAAAAGTTGCTACATAGTGTTGCTTGAAGAATTTACCTTACCCTGCTAATACAAATTAAACATATTCCTTTATTTTGTTTCATGCATTCGAAAAATTTTAGCCTGTTGTGTTAGTCTTAACTATGGTGAGTCATCAATTAAAAGGACGAATCTATATTTCAGGTTTTGAAATTTCCAATTCGACATGAGTACATATTCGTATGTGATATATTTACTTGGAAACAGAAGAAAAGACTGGAATTCCCACACAAATTATGTTGGCCCTATGTTAAACCACTAAGTACACGCATTTATGGTGAAATGCATTCTTATCAAGCAATTTGCGTGCAAGAGCTCGGGCTGAGCAAACATAAGAGACCTGCTGCGCTGAGGCGCAGCAGGAAAAACTAAAGCAAACGCAATTGTATGAACCTCATTACATTATGATGATCCCAAAAATTTGGATATTCGGCTATGGCTACAAACTTTATTAATAATGGGCTTTGACCTGTAATGTCTCGATACAGGTAGATAACTCAACTAATAACTCAACAAGTACTGACACATTACAAAGCGTTGGCATTCGATGACATAGTGAAAACACCAGGGGTTTGTGGGCGGAGCCCCAGAAACCGAGAAAATTTTTGGAAAACATGGAAAAAATTGGTACTGAAACATTTAAAGTTTTCACTCTTACAAAAAGTGAATTTTCTCCCGAAATAATGTTGCGTCTAGCTTGCGTCCCGTTAAAATTTCGTGTCAAGATAAGAAACTTTGCGTCCAGTTTCCCAATATGAGTTTATATAACAAATCAGCTATGAAGTTCTAGAGTTAACTCTTGTTTTAGGAGTCATCCTACAAAATTTTCTATGATGGACTGGTTATACCATATTCCTACAACCAGTCAACTTTCTTTGATGCCAGAAGCTTCTATCTGGTCATCGATGGTATATTTATTTGTTTGTTTTTTGTGCCAGTATACATCTTCAATAGTCTTTTCAGCGTAAAGTGCTTTTAAATTGTTTGTGGGAGCGACGCTCACGTACCAAGCGCCGTACGGTCAGTCCTCTCAGGAGTTCGGACGGCGAGCCCTGGGGAGATGTAACGCAAGAGGCTGACTGTAACGGTCAACCTTTTCGTTATTCTAAATATTACGAAATCAATCTACTTAGCTAATAGTTGGCTTGCCTAGTCAGCAAGCATTCATCCACGTGTCATGTAGCTCCACCTATAGGATAGGTTTGGTTGGGTGGGGTCCCCCCTTGGAGCTACATGATTGGGACACCCCAGCTAGAGGGCGCTTCTCTTGGGAGGGGGTTATCCGTCAAACTTCCCCCCCTTTCAGTTGTGGGTTTTCCCTTGTATAGTCTAGTCGTGTTCTCTCTCAATATCTCCTGTACAGTTTTCTCCCCCTGCATTTCATCAGTGGGCTTTTGTATTATTGGTACGTTAGCGGGGCTTCGCCCATTTAAATTGTGTGGTGAGTTTGTGTGTGTGTAGTTTATTTGACTGTATAATTGTCTGTCTGTTGGGCTTTCGCCCCCCTAAATTAATACACTTGTTATATTCCATATTTGCTATATTTCTATAACTACTTGTTGTACGTATTAAATATCTCCACTAGGTTTGTGTAATTTTTGGTAGGTTTTACTGAGCTCCTAGGTTAGTTTAGTGTTATTTCTGAGGTGAGCGGGTGTCACCCACTCACTAGGGCTATTTATTTGGCGAGGCTTCCCCGGCCGGCTCCTGCGCGGTTGGTGTGTTATTCACTTGTGCCACGGTCTCCTCGCTTGAGTTGCTCTCGCGGGGTAACGGTACTTTTGTGTTAAGTTAGTTTCACTCTGGTACCGCTACAGTTCTCAAAGGGAAATCGACTCCAGCAAATATCTGAACGTATCGCCACTGAAGGTTCGGATTGTTCAGTTCCTGCAAACAATCCAGAGCTGCATCCAAGATCCCCATAGAACCCCAAGAGCAATTCCGTTTCGAGTCTAAACAGCAGCACAACATTAAAACCATCGAATAACGTGAGGGAATGAGGGGGAGAAGACCCTCCCGCTCCAACCTAAAAAATTGTTAGACCCCTCAGCGACAAAATAAAAGGGCAGACCCTCTGTCCAGAAAGGAAAAGGGGTAGATCCTTGAGCGAGTTTTGCCAAAACTTAACTTTTCAAGCACATTTTAGTGATTGCTTTAAACCAATTCTTAAAAATCGCTGAACATCTTCATTTATCACTACTTTTCGCTTCACTTAGTCAAAACTGTAAAAAATCGCATTTTTTGCCAATGCCAATTTGATTTTTTAGTCTTGAGAGCCAAGACCTCTCGTCGGAGTCGGGTAGGCACCCCCCCCCCAGGACCCAGTGATAAAGTATGATTAAAACTGTATACAAGATTTTACAGAAAACCTATCAGCATTACCTAGCTCCCTCCGGGAAATAACTTAGACCAAATTTCTGAACATATAAAATTAAACAAAGCTAATTTCAAATAAAGGTTATACCGTTAATAACAACTGATTTCACACAATTTTAATTTATGCTTGTAATTATACATGGGCTGAATAAAATAGAACCCCTTTTAAATAGTAGAAATGTTTGACGTACCTATTAGAGGCCTGCATTACGGCCCGCGGCCCGGCCCGGCCCGGCCCGGCCCGGCCCGCGGGGCGGGCGGGGCGGGCCGACGACCAAAGTTCACGGGCCGGACCGGGCCGCGGGCCGAAGCTCACGGGCCGGGCCGGGCCGCGGGCCGACAGTCCGGCCCGCCATCAGTTTTTTGAATGATTTAACTGTAAAACAGTAACTCATATTTTAGCTTAAAAGGTTTTGCGTTTCCGAAATATGTTTCGTTCACGGTAACCCTGGTTTTCGGCAGTACGTTCAGCATTTTATTTTCATGAGTGATATGTATTTGTCGCCAGTCTCATCATTAATGTCAAATCCTCAATTCATCTAAGTCAGTTTAGCGTTTACTACATAAGAATATAAAACTTTGAATTAGGGTAATAAACGGTATTAGGAACAGTGTAAGTATTTTTGATTTGATTTTAATGTGTTCGCAATGTTTTTTAAAAACATTACATTTTCTTAGAAAATGCTGTTTAAAGAATCAAAGTTTTGGATTCCTGAAGCAAAGATTTACTATTCTTTGAAATTGATCCTTCTGCGCATTTGCATCTTTCTAAAGTTCTTTATTTCTAACTATAATTCGTTTAATTCTGGACTAATTCTAGCAAAAATGTGCACTTTACAGAATTTCAACTGGTTTAATAAAAGTACAATATTTAAATGCTGCCACTGTAACCTTTTAGGGAATTTTAAATGTTATTGTTTTTCTAACGCCCCAGTCATACAAATTGTCAATACAAGTCAGTATCTATTTGCTTTCATTTGTAGAACGACAAAAATTGTGTCCTTAAAACTGCGTTTAAAAACCATTAAAAACTCGAAAATCAATTTTTAGGAAAAACACAATTTTCCTAGGAAATCACTGAAAAGAAGAGATTCTGTTTGGAAAAACAAGCTTAAGAAAAATATTTACGTAATTTTGCATTTTGGGACAAAAAAATTTCGCGGCTCCGGCGGGCCGAAAATTTTGACGGGCCGGGCCGGGCCGGGCCGAAGCATCTGACGGGCCGGGCCGGGCCGGGCCGAAGCAGTTGACGGGCCGGGCCGGGCGGGCCGAGAAAAATTTTTCACGGGCCGGGCCGGGTCGGGCCGCAAAAATTCGGCCCGTGCAGGCCTCTAGTACCTATCAGCATAACATTGTCAGGCATACAATTAACGATATTCCTCATGGCTGATTTAAACTGAAGACTACTGCTGGCATCTACGTGAATACAGTACAAATTTTGTGGCCAAAAAATGTACTGTAACAGTCGAGCTACCTGAAAGAAAACTGTTGACTGTCGCCAAAATCTGTCCGATACTCCAATTTAATATTCTCCGCAGATCGCAAAGGTAAATGCGAATAACTGAACTCAATGGCGGCGGAATCTAACCTGGAAAGCTGGCAACGAACGATCAAAAATGGAACTTCCCTAGATATAACCAAAATTTTGGCCAATACCGAAAAACGGTAATTTGATTGAGTTCGCTACTGCTTTTATATATATAGAGTTCTTGAGAGAATTCTTCCCAAATTGTATTCCACCACAAGTACGGTGGTATCCAAGGATTACAACAACTCGTTTCATTTTCACCAGCAACACTTCAGTTTCAATAGAATGTAAACTACCAAAGGCACTTTTAAGTCTTATGTTAACAATATTTACATATGTGTGTACTGCAGTCCACTACAGTATTCCTTGTGAAACCATCAAAATCGACTGACCTGGTCTGCGTCTTTGTGAACCAAAATGGCATAGGCTAACGGAAAGGTTGCCTCTTCCAGACTCATGACAAAATCTGGGTACCAAAAATGTTGTCTAAATTCAGCACAAGATTGAAATTTTGCAATACGAGAATCTGTCAAGGTATCCTGGCTTTTCCAATTCTTTATCACACTTTTGTCATACCATCGATGACCAGATAGAAACTTCTGGCATCCAAAGAAAGTTGACTGGTTGTAGGAATATGGTATAACCAGTCCATCATAGAAAATTTTGTAGGATGACTCCTAAAACAAAAGTTAACTCTAGAACTTCATAGCTGATTTGTTATATAAACTCATATTGGGAAACTGGACGCAAAGTTTCTTATCTTGACGCAACGAAATTTTAACGGGACGCAAGCTAGACGCAACATTATTTCGGGAGAAAATTCACTTTTGTAAGAGTGAAAACTTTAAATGTTTCCAGTACCAATTTTTCCATGTTTTCCAAAAATTTTCTCGGTTTCTGGGGGGGCTCCGCCCCCCAAACCCCCTGGTGTTTTCACTATGTCATCGAATGCCAACGCTTTGTAATGTGTCAGTACTTGTTGAGTTATTAGTTGAGTTATCTACCTGTATCGAGACATTACAGGTCAAAGCCCATTATTAATAAAGTTTGTAGCCATAGCCGAATATCCAAATTTTTGGGATCATGTAATGTAATGAGGTTCATACAATTGCATTAGCACAGTTTTTCCTGCTGCGCCTCAGCGCAGCAGGTCTCTTATGTTTGCTCAGCCCGAGCTCTTGCACGCAAATTGCTTGATAAGAATGCATTTCACCATAAATGCGTGTACTTAGTGGTTTAACATAGGGCCAACATAATTTGTGTGGGAATTCCAGTCTTTTCTTCTGTTTCCAAGTAAATATATCACATACGAATATGTACTCATGTCGAATTGGAAATTTCAAAACCGGAAATATAGATTCGTCCTTTTAATTGATGACTCACCATAGTTAAGACTAACACAACAGGCTAAAATTTTTCGAATGCATGAAACAAAATAAAGGAATATGTTTAATTTGTATTAGCAGGGTAAGGTAAATTCTTCAAGCAACACTATGTAGCAACTTTTACTAAATGTTTTGCAGGTAAATTTTCTAAAGTAACCAAGCAAGAACTCCGCTATAAGAACAGATTTGCATTATGAAGACAAGCAAGGGTCAGTTGACATGCGAACATTGAAAATTCTCTGAGAGTTTAATTAAAGATACAGTAACTGCAAATCAAAAACTTGGTCAAGTTCGGACGGTTTTTGCTAAATCTCGGTTTCTTCAACTTAAAAATAATTCCGCTGCGCAGCAGGCCTACAATTTATGAAAATGTTCCTCTGATAACATTTAATCTTTTGCAGACGATATTGCTTGTTAAAGTCTAACTTTTGTTCTTGACTGGATTTTCAAAACATTTTCAGCTTCTGAGGGTTAATCCCTTAATTACCAAAAGTCAACCAAATTTGTAGAGCATCCAATTTTTGGTTTGGTTCATTTTTAAGGTGGTGATTCCTTTTGGGCACAAATTGTTGGTTGGCGGCGCAAATCAAGATGAAATTCGGCGAAACTTTACGAAAGCGTTCTAACACCCTCCGCGCAATCCCGGTTCAAAATTTCGAGATTTCCGATAAGGGCGGTTTTTCCCAATTTCTGAAAGTTTGGCAGCAGCTATACAATTATGACCATATTCATTTGAAAGATCGCGTTGAGCTGCCCATTTTTACTTTTTAAAACAACTTTCTAGCTTTTCTCTAGCGTGTGTTATAAACGATTTTCTTGTTTTGGCGTCGAAAACTTGTCATTTTTGCAGAAATCAATGTAATCCATCATTTCTTGAACTACACAAGCCGTAAAATTTTACTAAGGGTGTCGATTTGAAGGTCTCGTCGAGGCCGATTATCCGAGGCATGATAGTCTTCCAACTGCTATCCCGTGAGCTGCTATCATAAAAAATGTGATTTTTGCGAAAACATGACCAATTTTTTTCCAGCGATTGTGGAGCATTTACTATGCAAGCTAGAGGGTTGCCACTTACTAGACGTGTTTACACAAAAATACCCAGGGACTCTTTTTTAGTTGCCCCGATTGCTGCTTTCCAGCTAAAGTGGCCGCTTGTTAAAGTTGGGAAAAGTAGGCAAAATCCAGGTTGCGCAAACAGTTTAGCTAATTTCTTCGAAGCGAAGAGTAATTTCATGATAATTAAAAAAGGGTTCCCAGCTATTTGATAGTAGAATCGAATGATGTAGTCGATGCCTCACGAAAAAATTTTCTTTAGTCTGCAAAAAATCTGGAAAATTAAACTACTTCGAAAATCCAGGAAAATAGTTTCCGAAGACTGAAATTAGTTTCATTGCATTCATTGGAAAGAGAAAATATTAAGCTCCATTTTGATATAAAAACGTTTGTCCTTAAGAAATTCAAGCATTAAAGGATTAATCAATCGTATTCGTAACCAACGTCAATAGTTCACTGTTTTTGCCTTTGATTAATACTGCACTACTCATCGTATGCACGCTCTTTGTTTATTGATTATTACTTCTCAAAATGAAAACAACTAAAAATTCTAAAATTTACAAATGTAATTTACACAAAAATGCATTAGGTATTTTAGTTAAATGTATCAGATGACAAATTAATCTTTTTAATCATTTTCATTACGGATTTATCCGTAATTTCAAAAAATTTCTCCAAGCCCCCCAGACCCCCCGCTGCTTGTTTGTCATAATTTTCCGGGATTCATTAGTTCTCTGAGTTTTCAAAACAAGATTGCTGCCTTGTTCTGAATGATATTAATTTTATAGCTATTTAACTAATTCTTAATTAGTTTAACTATAACATCAAAACATCTGAATAATGTGTGTCAATAATGTCAAAAATTGGTCATGATATGTGTTAGATACAACAGATGCGAATTAAATCGTTTTGAACATTTGCATTACGGATTTTTCCGTAATCGTAAAAAATTTTCTCAACTTCTGGGGGGCTCCGCCCTCCAGACCCCCCGTCGTGTATATAGGGCATATTTCACATATTTTGTAATCGTGCATTACTTCTCAGTAGCATCACCGTCTTAAGTACTTTTTCATACGATTAAATTATGGTTCACTAATGAAATAATCGACATTTTTATAAAAAATACAATTTTTGCATATAAAACACGCTAAAACAATAATTTTACCTGGACGCAAAATTTCTTAACGGGACGCAACTTAAAATTAGCTGGACGCAAGGTTGACGCAAATCCGAAAACCAAAAAAAACCCTGGTGAGCAGCTACAAATTTTGGTTGTGAAGCACGATGCAGTTGTGAAGCACAGTGCACATGGTGCTTCACAACTTGGATGGAGGCACGGGGGTTGCAGCACAGCAAATTTGAACTAAGCTATTTCACAAACTAGTCCTGTAGCTATCTTAATTTGCATTTATTATTGAAGTGCAAATTTCAAGCAACAAAGTTAATTTAGAGTATTTCAACACTAACTCTTGGCATGAATACCTTATAGGCTGTTGGTCCGTGGCCAACACAATTTGCTTTCGGAAAATTTTGTTGTATCTTATTCATATTCAATTCAGTGACCAAATGTTTAGACTGGAAAAACCCTGCAGTAAGCAGTGTTCGTTTGGTTGAGTTGAATACATTCATGAATTCTGCCATTTAAAGTTTCAGTTTACTTCGTCCGAATTTGAGTAATCCAAGGATAAAATATTTTAGCACTCTTCACTATAATGTTACCCACCTATTATGGGCGATTAGTGGTAAATGTATTAAAAGGTATTTATTTCTTAATTAATTGATTAATATATAATATGCTATAATATCAAAATATCTTTAACAATAGATACAACATACGTTGTCTTTGGGCAGGTTCCGAAATCTTCTTGAATAGATTAAGTTTAATTTCAATGAATTTTTCATCAAACTATCCAGAACTACAAAACAGCCAATTGTTGTCAACAGAAGATACAACCACATTGGACGCCTCCTCATCCTAAAAGACCCATAATATGCTCCTACATGCTATTCAAAACTCTTCAACTCTATTAGTTAAAGCTGGTGCTAAACATTAAGCCCCAGCGACCGAAATTGGATTTCAATGCTGAGGGACTGTGCATTAGAGCCTGAATCGGTGGGATGGATCTAATCTTCGTATTCTCTTCATCTTCTGTGAAGGTGGAGGAAGCGCCATACTCTAAGGTTGAATCTATCCTCTGAACGTTATCATCTTATCCGCGATTCCAGCTGTCACTTTGAACCCTCCCCTTACTACGGTATCGAAATGGGGCTGTTGTCAAGTTTTGTATAATTGTACATTAAATTTTTCCGGCCCAGTTTGGGAATGGGGCTAGTGACAGTATGCTTGACATTTACACGCCTACGTACAAATTTAAACTTAGGCACAAATTTAGGTATACTATAGTGTTGTACCGTTGGTACGCAGTACATAAAACAGAAGCGGGCTGATGAAGGGTTTCAGTAAACCAACACAGCACAGACTCATAATCCAAAAAACTTACCCAAATGAGTTCAACAATTAATCTAAATGTTACTAAGGAAACTCTTTAGCCTTTTGCAGAAACTTCGCAACACATCATTTGAACAAAGACACCCGATGTACCAAAATGTAACTACATACATAAATCTGATTCAATCACAGTGTGATAGGCTACACTGTGTGCAAAACAGCACCTCCAAAGTTAGAAAGTGAAAACTACACAATTCGGTTCAACAAGATATAAATTGAAGAAACTACAATTATTAATATGAGAAATATATGCATAGCATTATGTTGTGTACGTTTAATTCAGCTCCGAACTTAATTTGACATAGTACTCCAGTTTACTGACAGCAAAAAGCATTTTCAGATTTCTCAAAATGTGTAAAGAAGAACTGAAATTGAAAAATGGGCTGAATGAATTAATTCTGATTAAATGTGCAGTATAATTATCTGATGATAATAATAATGCAAACATCTACAAGATCACTGAAAGCGAAGTGCTCCAAATGCAAATAACAATTCTGAACAATAAAACTTTAAATTTGAATTAGCCAATCTCAAACTATTTAGATGAGAATTTAGTATATGAATGAATGTGACTGCATGATTGTGAGTGTTAATGTTATATAATTATTGCATTTCTGTTTTCCCTGAGAATTATGTAATAGTGGTTTTTGGTTACTAATTTCATTAGTTACTTTTCGGTCCTTTTGATCTTTATTCTTTACCTTTTCTAATTTATATCTTGACTGTGTTGTATCATACTAATGGTATTTTTTCGTTTGGATTTTGGTATTTCCTATGGTATTTTGGTATAATTCCCTGTGTATATATATATTAACAAAATATCAAAGCTAGAACCTAAGAAAACACGATACTTTTACTTCAATCATCAAAATTCGACTTTTCATTTTCATAATTTTCAAAGGCAAAAACTGCAAACAATATAACAAAGATTCTCACTATAAATTCACTAAGACCTAAAAGTCACAGCTGCCAACTAAGATGTTCAGAAAAACAGTGAACCACTCCCGCCCGTACTAACGTACCAACTGACACCTATACTTTTCCAAATCCCAACTCCATAGTGCAAAGCTACCCAATTAGCTAAAGTAAATTTTGTTTCATCATTTATGAAGATTTTCGCGAAAAGATGCGAAACACAAGGAATATTTCACATCAGCTAGAAAAAAAAGCTCGCTAAAAACTTGTTGCAAAATACAGTATGCGCTTTGAAAATGCGCATAATTTCAAATCTTTTTGAGAAGCCTCCTTAACATTAGCTACGCCGTATGTTTTGACGGTAATCTATAACATCACTTACAATTCACACAGTAATCGATCGTTGTACAGAAAGAATTTTAAACCGTAATCCGTGGTTGCACCCTTTAATCAAAATAGTAATACATAAGTTACATTGTTAGTTATATTAGTAATCCACAAATACTATTTCTATTAATAGTTTGCCAATAACTATATCTTTTATAAATTTCACCGAAACCTATCTTCATTGGTTTTAATCTGTTTAACTTCTATCAAATATTTCCGAAGATGCCCTGTTTACTGAGTAACTTAATCCAACGTTTGGTATCTCTAAACGTTTGCTTTGTCACCTAACTTTATATAACATGGCCAAACAGCTTATTATCGGCGGATCAGCCTTAGATATTCCAATGGTATATCCGTGCGCTATGCTACAACCTATTCCTAGAAAATGCAAGCTTGGTTCCGCCGTTGAGCTATTGCTTGATTTTTCAGTTCGCCACCGCTACAGTCTAAAATTGCAATCTTCCACTGACGGTAAATACGGTGACTTTCACAGTCACTCAAACACAGCTACTGGATATGTAGCGGATTTGTTGTCGGGTAGAATCGATGCTACAATACCGTTTATGACTGCAACAGCTGGAAGACTTCAGGCAACAGCTGTGACTAGACCTTTGGACACCGGAGCTGGAGCTTTTGCTTTAAACAAGTATTGGAAGAATTCTCCCCAACCGCACATTCATTACAGGACGACACCGATTATGATTGGATGTATCTATTTGATACTTTTAAACAACCTTCCCACCAGAGTCTATGGAGGAAGTGGACTATCAGCCTTTGCATCAACTGTGATTCTAACAGCGCAGCTAATTTTGATTAACGTAAACGCACTCATTAGCAGTGATCTGGTGACAGGAAAAGCCAGACTACCCTTTACCAGCTTACAAGATCTGAGTTCGGCAAGAGGAACTAATGTTCGAATAGCAATAGCCAATTTCGAATCCACCTCTGAAAATAAACTAAAAACTATTCTGCCAAAGCAAATCGAGGTGTTTGACTCATTGCACAAGGTTTTGTCAAAAATTTCAGTCTCACCCAATTATTTTATTTATGACGACTTAACTTTGATAGTGTTTGCTGCGAAGGATTACGACAATCTTTTTGTGTTGCCAAATAAAGACCAATTTGAATACTACACTAGTCTTGTAGCGAAAAACAATACACAGTTATGGCAGGAATTGAATGCATTTTACGATGATTCGCTGAAGCATGGTGTTTGGGCACGCCTCCAAAGAAAATACGGAATAGTGGCTGAAAAACTACCCTGCCTACCAATGGCTAAGCCAATCAAGCTTGAAAGACTCAAAAACGTGATGGGAATCATGGTATATGGTACAAGTGGAAGCATCATTGTGCTCTGTCTAGAACTCGCACTATTTAAACTTTCAGGATTTCTCTGCAGAGCGTGATGCCTTGATCGACCGATGGAACAATGCTCCCTGTTAAAGCTTAGAACTGACATTTGAGTGTGTGAGTAACTATCACCGAATAAAAACTTTAAAACATGAAAATTACCACAAACACCACAAATAACATATATTCCTTCAGTTTCACACCTGACGCACTTTACGATTCTGCATGTGACGCACATTTCGATATTACTGATGCACATTAGTACCTTCAAGGGTGGGGGTGGTAAATACCAAATTCATGCACTACTGAGTACTGATACAATGTTTCAATTAGCTCAACCTGTCACATGTTAGTAACTTCAAAATTATTAAAAGTTCCAATGTTTTTGGTTAACCTTACCCACAGGGTTGTGCTCGGACCGTGAATCGGGCTTCCGGCTCGGTTCGAGATCGGGCCGGTGTCACGGTGAAATTTTCCACCTAGAAATTTTCCCCCCGGAAAAATATCACCGCTGAAATTTTTCCGGGGGAGGGGAAGATATCACCGTTTAGCTGTAATTAAATTTAACAGCAATTTGGCTGCATGCAACATAATTTTTAGGAGTTTTAGTTAGAAGCCTTCAGTAACAAAAATTTAGTCGTCGAAATTAGTAGCTATCAGTTGAATTTGATACTGGTGGAGTTTAGCAGCAAGAACAAAATGAATCTATATGTCGCTATGGTCATTCATATTACGCGGAGGTTGTCGTCGAAGAACAGAACAGAACGACGAATCTTGGAACTCTTGAAATTTTTCAGGGATAGACCACCCAGAATCGGACCCTGTATGAACGTATGTTCGCACTAGTTGTAAAATTTGTAATTTTTAAATCCATGTATTCCAAGTAATGTCCCCACGTCAACAGAAGCACTGTTCGAATGGCCCCGGAGTAGGAATTGTCCATATATAAATGCCAAGTTTACCCTAATATATACATAGATTTGTCTTCGTTTTCCTTTCGCCCTCTGAAATAGACGAGAACTATGAAATCTTGCTTTCTGCGGCGAGATAATGCCCCATGCATTATTCGGTATGCGCACACCTTACAGAATTTTGACTTTTCCAAAATGCATCTACTTCGGTATGTGCACACTTACAAAATAAGGGTTTCTGCAAAATGCATCTACTTCGGTATGTGCACACCTTACAAAATAAACATTGCCGACTATGGTACGTGAACTATATATTTAACAATTCACTTTTTATTTCGTTGACAAATGTTTGCAACACATGCTATGGATTATCTAGTAACTATAATTAGGTTTATGACTCAAACTTGAATGATTCGATCAGTTTGAATACTGAACACAATTCCATGATTTCTACAAAAATAATTTGTTTGTTCTGAATATCTTCTGCGTTTATTTCTAGCAAGCAGACATCGGCCCTGGAAAAACAGTTTTTCCGTATCTTCCGCACCCTTTGTGGAAAAATTAATATATACTAAAATAAGTTGAAAATTCTAACGAATTGAAGCTGGTAAATTATAATCACGAGAATCTAGACTGTTTAAAGAATTTCAATTTTCACCACAAATTTTTTAAAGTTTTCAACTTATTGAAAAACTCGCCAGTAGTGTGCGGAAGATACTGAGAAAACAGTCTTTCTTCAGTGCTATTTTCTGTATGCTAGAAATAAATGAAGATACGGAGACAACAGTCTTTTTTCAGTGCCCATTTCTGTACGTATGCTAGAAATAAATTCAGAACAATTTCCGCTTTATTCTTGTAGAAATCATGAATTTTATTCAGTATAAAAACTGATCGAATGATTTAAGTTTGCGTCATAAACCTAATTATATATAGTTACACGATTATCCATAGTAAGTGTTGCAAACATTTGTCACCGAAACAAGTGGATTGTTAAATATATAGTTCACGTACCATAGTCGGCAATGTTTATTTTGTAAGGTGTGCACATACCGAAGTAGATGCATTTTGCAGAAACTCTTATTTTGTAAGGTGTGCACATACCGAAGTAGATGCATTTTACAGTAAGCCTTTATTTTGTAAGTGTGCACATACCGAAGTAGATGCATTTTGGAAAAGTCAAAAATCTGTAAGGTGTGCACATACCGAATAATCACCATGCCCCTTTTAGGGGCCTACTTGTTAACGTTTTAGCAAAAATTAGTTAAAATGTAAACAAAAATTCAAGGTTTTTAGATTCAATTCAAGATCTTTGAATTTGATTTAATTCTTAATTTTGAGTGTTAAGTCGCAGTTAATATTAAAGAACTAAAACAATTCATAAAAACTATAGTTTAAATACTTCTAACTGAAAACTGAATGTCAAAGTACCGAGTGAGACTCTAAAGTACCGAGTGGGACTCTAAAGTACCGAGTGCGACACAAAAGTACCGAGTGAGACTCAAAAGTACCGAGTGAGACTCAAAAGTACCGAGTGAGACTCAAAAGTACCGAGTGAGACAACAGTACCGAGTGGGACTACATACTTCAGAAAGATTAGAAAAGTACCGAGTGGGACTCGTACCGAGTGAGACTCTACCAATTGAAGTTAAAGTAATTCTTTTGTCCCCACATTATCAAGGATGTATTCGTACTTTATTGTAAAATTGTTCAATACAATAAACGTCAGTAAAGTAACAAATTTTAAAAGATTGACATGACAACAAAAACCTTACTAACGCATTACATGTATGATCAAATGACCCGGAAACTATATGCTTTGGAAAATTCCACTTCCTACAGTTCACCCTTTGAGGTCATCTTTAAGATAAAATGAACGTTGGACTGGTGTCTTGTCATTGGCGAGACTTCTCCGCCGAATGGAGAATCATCCCCTTTTTCGTTTCATATGTTTAAAGCATGCAGACCACAATGAGCTAGAATTACTCGCCAACCAGGTTATTCAACTTGAATTGATTGAATGGATTGATTGGATTGGATGATGGATTGAGTTGGGCAAATGATCGATTGATTAATCGATGGTTTCCGCACCTACCCGGGCCACCATTTCCTCGATCTCGACCTTCTCTTCCGCGACCTCTACCACGACCTCTCCGACATTTGCTCGTGGACGCTTGGGGTTGTTCAGGCTCAGCTTGTTTGACCGCAGCACCGCGTCGAGCTCTGGTCGAGCGGGATCCGCCAGCCCATTCCGACGCTCCAACGTCTAACGGTACCCGGAGTTGGGGACTCATCGCTCTCGGCGCTTAATCTGCTAAATCTGTCGCTGCGGTCGCGACTGCGCTGACGGCTGCTGGAGGATTTGGATGATCTCGAGGATCTTGATCGGCGAGAACGTGAACCCCGTCCAGCCAATCGGTGACGTTGCCCTGACACAGCCACTTTTCCCCCTCCTGTCATGTTTCGTTACCTCTGTAAAACGACTACCTTCAATGACAGATACGAGACAAATGATGGAATTGCGTATACTTTGGGTAATATTATGAAATGGCAATGTAAGTATTCATATATATGCATGTTATTTAGTTTACACAACTAATGAGCTCAGATGTACATGCTGGAGTAGCCAAAGAATGAATTGAAGGTGCGGCTGAGTGATGATGACGTCATTTGGCACAGACTATTGCTAATGAGAATGGTAATTTGGTAAGTTACAACAAGAGTACATAATGACTAAGAGTGTGACAAGCACAGCACTCTTAGCTATCAGGCTGGGGACAGGCCATTATCGTGCAGATGCTGTCCCCAGTCTGATAGCTAAGAGTGCTGCGCTTGTCACACTCTTAAGCCGTGGTTACACTTGACAATCTTGTGACAACGCGTTGTGACAACAGCAGTTGTCTCCCATAGTTGTCACTCGTGACAACTAGTGGTTACATGTGACAACAGATCGTGACAACGCACACTTGCTGTTGAACCAACGCTATGTTTGCTATTGCGTTGTCACAACGAAATCGGGCATGGTCCCAACGCGTTGTCACCAGTTGTCACAACGTTGTGTCACTGGTTACACGAACAACGTCGTGACAACTTTGTAGCAACGGCCGTTGTGGCAACGCGTTGTCACGACGCGTTGTCACAAGATTGTCAAGTGTAACCACGGCTTATTAGTCCTTATTAGTCCTTAGTCTTTATATGAAGAATGCCTCCATGGGCTCGGTATCGCGGACCTCGGACCGCTCTCATAACCGGGCATCAAGGAGAGATAGTTCCCATCAGCTCAACAGTCCTAGCCAATATATACCTCCTCTCCATTCTGATATAGACCCAATATCAAACAACATTAGTATATGTAACAAAACTAGATGTAGAACTTGTAAACAAACTATATATTACAGATAAGAATTTTACAGGATATTATAGCAATAAACTGTATAATGTAGGTAATCAAACTAGTCATAGCATTGACTGTAATTCATGTAATGTAGTCTATCTTATTACATGTAATGATTGTGGATTACAGTATGTAGGTGAAACTGGTAGGAAGTTGAAACGTAGAATGTCTGAACATCTATATAATGTAAATAATCCTGATAAGTCTAATTGCAAACGTCTATCCGCCATTTTAATATAGGTATTTAAAAGAATGTAATTATAACAGAAGAATGTGTGAAGCATACTGGATACGTAAACTTAAAACTAAATATCCGTATGGTTTAAATGACGTGTTAAAAGGAGAGGATGTTAATAAAAGTATATTTCAGAATCTCTTAGAGATAATACTACTATACATAATAAAGTTAATAAAACTAATCGCTTAAATAAAAATGCAAATGTGGTCAATAGTAAGGATGTGGATTTATTATATATGGATGATGCAACTAATAAACTTATTTATGATTTCATAAATAAAGCTAGCAAAAAACAGGAAAAATATATCATTAATCGTAATGAATGTAATATCAGCCACCCTAAATATAAAATTATTCAGGATATGTGCGAAGGTAAACTAATTTTATTAAAGAAGAATGTAGCTAAACACACTAAAACTAAAACGGAATGTTTAATCATTAAGTACAACAAAGTTTTTGACAGTATTAATATAAATAAGATATTTAAAGATAATTATACTAAATGGCCGTTTGACGTGAGTAAATGTAATGCATTCCATCCCCAAATATTTTATAAATATGACAGTCCTGTAGGCAGTGTTATATAATTACAAACAAACTATAGAGGGGCTCGATGTGTATAAATATGTAAATGATTTTATTAATAATAAACTCATTTGTAACTGTAATAATAGCTCTTATAAAGATATTCCCCACAATCATGTATTAACTGGTGACCTAAATATTATAGAAAATAAATCAGTTTCTAAGATACTTACATATGGTCCTAAATA
Source organism: Trissonchulus latispiculum (assembly GCA_030248195.1). Lineage (NCBI taxonomy): Eukaryota > Metazoa > Nematoda > Enoplea > Enoplida > Ironidae > Trissonchulus > Trissonchulus latispiculum. Next base: position 51,954 of record JASAND010013361.1, read on the forward strand.
CAGGTTTACTAAATCGTACTGTAATGAAGATATTTATAGTAGTATAGTTCAATCCTTCTATGCGTATATTAAGAAATTAAATAAAAAATATAAATGGGATTTATATAAACTTAATCATTGGTCGGATATTATCCTAAACGAAATAAAACTTAAACTTGCGGGACTTAAATATAATAGTAATGTAACTAACACCACGTTTATCCAGGACTTTATACGTAGTATTAAATCATTACATAGGCAATATGTCTTTTGTCCTGTGGATAAAGCTAATCAAAATATTGCTGTTGTTTGTAAAAATTATTATATCCAGGTAGTACTCAAGGAACTAGGCATTCTCGATATAAATAACTCTAACACGTATTGTCAGGTTAACTCTCCTCAATCCGATGTCATAAACTCAATTCTCAGATACTATAGTTGTAATAATGTTAATAGTAATGGATTTAAACAGCTCCCACACATTTATATTATACCTAAGTTCCATAAAACTCCTATCAAATTCCGTACTATTATTGCTAGCAGAAATACTATTACTAAACCTTTATCAGTTTTGATTGATAAAGCGTTAACACTGGTTAAACAAAGTAGGCAAAGATATGGTAAACTAATTAAAAGTATTTATAATAGTAATCCGTATTGGATTATAGATAATAATGAACCTATCTTAAATTCTATCAAGAAACTCAGCTAATACTATAAATACTAAATAAATATATAAATACACTTTATACTAATCTTAGACATGACACTATTATAAATGCGTTAGATAAATTATTATATAATACTATGCGTAATCCTATGCACTTAACGTACTTAGGAATGCGTTGGCGCTATAACCGTAATCCAGCTAATACAATAACCTACCCTACACTTATAAATCACATAAAATTCCTTCTAGATAATCTATATATATTTCACATGTGGTAATCTTAATTTTAAACAGACAATAGGAATACCTATGGGAAGTAACGCTGCTCCCAACATAGCTAACTTAGTATTACTTCAAATGGAATATAGTTATATATCCAATAATCGTAATAACGATAATAATAGATATCTTAAAGTGGTCGGTAGATATATTGATGACATGACACTATTATAAATGCGTTAGATAAATTATTATATAATACTATGCGTAATCCTATGCACTTAACGTACTTAGGAATGCGTTGGCGTATGACCGTAATCCAGCTAATACAATAACCTACCCTACACTTATAAATCACATAAAATTCCTTCTAGATAATCTATATTTCACATGTGGTAATCTTAATTTTAAACAGACAATAGGAATACCTATGGGAAGTAACGCTGCTCCCAACATAGCTAACTTAGTATTACATCAAATGGAATATAGTTATATATCCAATAATCGTAATAACGATAATAATAGATATCTTAAAGTGGTCGGTAGATATATTGATGACATGACACTTATTAATGATAATGATCCTTTTGATAATATAAAACATGATGTGTACTCGCCGGAACTTGAATTAAATAAAGTTAATACCTCTAACCAGCAAGCAGACGTATTAGATCTAAGTATTTGCATCTCCGGTAACAAATTTGTAACTAAACTATATGATAAACGTGACGATTTTCCGTTCAATATCAATAGATTTCCTATGAATGGTAGTAATATCAGCAAAAGCATTATCTGTAATACGGTCATGTGTCAAGTCGCCCGGCTTGTAAAAATCTGTGACCTACTAGATTATTTTATTGCTGGCCTTGATAAGCTTGACACAATGTTAGTGGCAAGAGGATACTCCAATAAATTTTGCAAGTACATTCTTAGATGCAGTATTGACTCTAATACTGATATCAAGGATAAATTTGGCTCCACCCCAGACGTTGTACATAAACTGTATAATAGCATTTCTTGAAATTTAGTATATATGTTTCTTTTTCTTGTAGTTTACTGTTATGGTTACTGCTATTGTTATTTGTCTATGTTTTTCTTATTGCAGGTAACTCGGGCGTATGCCCATTGTAACTTCGGCTTAAGCCATTGTAACTTGGGCACTGCCCGCTGTAACCTTCGGGCTTTACTCGCCCACCAATTTTTCCATTTTTATGCTTTCTAGGATTTTCCTAGTAAAACTGGGCACATCGCCCAATATTATATCTCTTTAAATTTACGGTCCATCATACCTCTTATTCTTAATTCTCCTCTTGCTTATGCTAAAATTGTCAATTCTTAAATCGTACATATTTAGCAAGAGATAATTCTACGAATGTAGGTTTGGTAGGATTAGCCTCATATGACTCTGGTTCCTTCCTACATGTAGGAGCTGGCCCAACCAGTACATAGTTCTATTTACTATAATTATTTCAACCATACTAATACTAGCCATACTAAGTACTGGATCTCTCTGATGATGAGCATATGGGTCCTAAATCCCGCCCTGGTCTATTTTTGTAGACCACATCAAATTTTCATACTTTCAATTGGTCAGGGCCTGAGGGATTAGGGCCGAAAGACTTTGACCAATTGTTAAGTTTTCATCGTCACTTGTGCATTAAGCACTTATATTGCATATATCTGTAATGTTTGAGTTCTTTCAAAAAATTTTTTTGTTCACAAAATGCTTATAAAATTCACTTTTCACTTGAATTACTGTTCAACATTGATATATAAGTTTCTTCATTCCTTTCTCATAAAAGTAGTTTTAAGGATGTTTATTTTTCATTTTAAAAATTTTTAAATTGTTTGATATGTAACTTTATGGTATTGTTACATCACATCACATTACATAAGTTAGCACTTTTTGTTTTACTTATTTTTCACCAGGAGTATGCACTTGTTTTGGCAAATTAAATTATTTTCAGGTTTCCTTACTATTTCATTGGGTGTTTCTAGTTTCAGTGCGACTCAGCAAGTTCTTAATTATTAAATTTTCCTTATGTTTGTTCCCTTACTAAATAACCATGTAACTTTGCTAACTTCGTTCTTTAGTTATTATATATGTACTCTTGATTACAATTAGAGTTGTGACGCGGGCCGGTGGCGGGCCGCGGGCTCGGGCCGGGCCGCGGGCCGGGCCGGCCCGGCCCGGGCCCGGCCCGGATTTTTCGGCGACGGCCCGGCCCGCAAGATTAGAAATAGGCGGCCCACCACCGGCCCGCGAGCCGGTGGCGGGCCGCGGGCCGGGCCGGTATTTGGTCGTTAAATGGCAATTTTTCAATAAATTTCGATGTAATTTCAAGTCTACAAGCAAAATTTCATTTACGAATTTTCAATGGCCTTGTTTTAAGATTATTAATTACCCATAATGAAAGTTAGAATTCAGCTGTACCGGTAAATACGGGTTTAAGGTTGTTATGGTGGCTGGCTGCTTATTGGATATACCTAATTCTTTTTAAGTTTCGTCTATGAGAAAAGGGAAGAAGCTTTTTATATGTGAACAGTTGTTGCAAAGCAATTGCAATGAAAATATTCACTTAATTAGGTAGGTTATAGGTATAAGGTAGCCCCATGGTATTGATTTAAGGGGGTATTGTTCGCTGTTTAAGCCGCAGTGCTCTTGCTTGCGATTGTGATTTCTAATTTGAAACGTATCCAGCATCCAAAACCTTGGTTTTAGACTGAAACTAAATAAAAATTGGTTTTCTTAATTCCCCGCTATTTGATCATGTACATTAGACCTTTATGTCAAAATCGACTAAGTGGACAAACTTAACACAAGAGAGATTTTGTTTGAGGCGGTGGAAAGCTTCAAAAAAAGTAGGACAGCATCTGTGAAAAATAGTGGAATCGGAATTGTAACATAGGGGTAAGAGTGGAGTAGGAGTGACAGCTTGGATTTGTATATGGATAATGTGTGGAATTCTGAATAACAGTGTAATATTTACCAAACCGTAATCGGCTGACCAGTGGCTACTTGTTATTTATTGTTTTGAGAAACATGGACGACATGAAAATAGCCGTAAAATATGTTGAAATTAGCTGTAAAACAAATTGAAATAAATTCCTAACAGCTGGAAACGTGTTTTGCGACGTCGGGCCGTGCGGCCCGTAGAAATTTGCGGCCCCGGGCCGGCCCACGTAGCCCGGCCCGCCCCCGGCCCGCGGGCCGGGGGCGGGCCGCGGGCTGCGTGCCGGGCTCGGGCCGGGCCGGCCCGGCCCGCGGCCCGGCCCGTAGGACCACATCGGCCCGCGGGCCGGCCCGGCCCGCAAAATTTTCTTATTTTCCAACACTAATTACAATTAAAAAAGCTTAGATATAAAAATTAGACTGAGCTTCAACAATTTTAAATTCCAAATGCATGCGGAAACTGAAATTTTAATTTTTTTGCGGTGACAAACTGAAACTATTTTTAAACACTAAATAAAACTGAAACTGAAACTATTTTGCGTCATGGACTGAAACTGAAATTAATTTGAACCAGCGACTGAAACTGACATTATTTTGGGAAGACGACGAAACTGAAACTGATTTTTGGTATCAGTAACTTAGGCTGCCAACTGAAGCTCAAACCTACTTCGCAAATGTTTGAAATTTTTAGATACTTGCAAAATCTTTGCAGACATCCACTCCAAGCGTTCTAATGACTTGTTTCACACCTGCCAAATAATTCAAAACGTGTCTGTCCTGCAGTTAACAATTTTTGATTTTTCGGCCCAGAATACAGAAGGTACATTAAAAATTAAAATGGTCAGATTAAAAATCAACCAGATTAAAATTTTAATACAGTTATTTCATTAATGCTGGATTAACCCATATCCGGCTAGCGTCAGTTTAAACTGACATTGACATTTTCTGAGATTGCTGGACAACGGTTAGCTGCACAATTAATCTTTTTATACAGGCTTGTCAGCTATTAATTGTGCTTCATAATTAGTGTAATAAATCCCAAGTTTGCACTACCGCGTTAGCGCCAGCCAATAAATATGCTGTATTGGTCTTCATAATGGAAGGTGGTTGGTTCATCAAAGCAAAACTTATAAAAAGTTAATAGATCTCCGATATTTTGAATTCATAAAATATGCAGTTAGGTGTTTAGTTCTCAGCTGCATAGAAGCAACTTTCTCTCGCGTACGTGATTCTGGAGCTACAGCAATATTGCTAGTGTCAGTTTAAACTGACGCTATCCGCAGGTGGGTACACATAGTAATTTCGTATTATTTGGGTAATAATATTATGAATTGGCAATAATTAATAATTAAATATTCATATGCATTAGTTTATATACACAACTAATGAGCAGATATACATGCTGGAGTGGTCAAAAATGAATTGAAGGTGCTGATGTCGTGATCTTGGCACTGACTATAGCTAATGAGAATGGTAATATTGATTCAGGAGACGATGCGGCGTCATCTGAGGATCCAAACAAGGTGATAACACAGTGCAGAGTTGCCGATAAAAATAGCTTCGTCAGACTCCCACCCCTTGGATCCCCAGATGCCGCCATATTGATTTCTGAACAGCATCACCATCTTCGGTGCCATTACTCGAACTGCCTTGCTGCCAATTAACGACATCAGCACCTTCAATTCATCCTCTGACTTTTTCAGCGTGTGTAACACCTCATTAACAGTGAACCTGATATAAATACCGTCAATATATATTTGTATAGCCAAGAATTTATACTTGCAGTATTAAAAATTTCTAACCAATATTGAGAAATACTAAGTAATGAGAAATAATAATAATGAAAGTTCAGAAAAGTTAAATGTCTTAGACTGGCGATAGCTCGACTTGCTTTTTAGCCAGAATGATTAGAGAACTGTTCTTACTCAATTGCTTTAAAATTTCTTCCTTTCATTTTATTTATTTTGTTTATTTATGGGTTTTTCCTGAAAATTTACGTGTACCCGTTCACGGCTAGCGTCAGTTTAAACTAACACATACATTTTCGACTGCCATCTTAAAAATAAGTACTTTTAAGAAACCATTTGCTGTTTACTTATTTTCGCAAACGTACTAGTCAATTTTTAGTAAAAAAATTTTTAAATCTCCTAATGGTTTGATATGGGTTCAACAAATTAAATGCCTTGAAACTCTTTTGGATTTTTTAATCCACAGTTAATTTTAATCCGCCATTAAGGAAACCGGTATTAAAAATTTTAATTCGACAACTTTAAATTCGTTTAATCAGCGTAGCAGAAAAAGGATTCACAAAAGTTGAAAATACAGAAGACGGATTGAAAACACGTTAAACTTTAAAGAAATGGCGACAGAGCTGGCCGGATTAAAATTGATTCGTTATTTTTTATTCGAAGCGGAATAAAGAAACAGGATTTGATTAAAATTTTAATCCCTGGTGCATTAAAGAAATATGATTAAATTTAAAACTAGCCGGAGTAAATTTTAATACGTTTAATTCGAGGTGCTGTATATTTCTTTAATGCGGATTAATTTTTGACTCCAACAAAGCCATTTATTCGACAAGCAAATTTTTTACCAAAAGTAACAAACAGTGAATAAATGATAAACACAACCAAAATTCTAACCAAAACAACACAGATATTCTTAACATTATACGTGAATATATTCCAACAGTAGACAAACACAAACTCAACGATAAGCATGAGACAGATTGTGTTCCCAACTACGTTTAACACTACGCACATACGTATATAATGCACAAAATCAACGAATCTAGAAAAAACAAACAACTACATGTGTACATACTTACGTATCTAATCTATTAAAAAGCTATTGAGCTTTCAAAATGTACGCATCATACATGTAAATCATACACTACGACGAGTACTAAAATAATACATGTATAGATTTAATACCAAAACAACAAAATTGAAGAACTAAATAATTATGTGACTACTACAGCATAAACTGTAGTCTCTTTAAACAAACACAGGGTATGGACGAAAAAATTCAAACACATGTATGGAATTTTATGAAAAAATAAAGACAGACGTCATACTTAACTTTCAAACACAATTGTTAGCGGTCCAGAAAGCACCACACATCTATCCAATTAGTTTGTTTAAAAGAGACCCAAGCAAAACTTATGAAAACACAAAACTCATATACAGTACAAAATACAACTGCACCAGACGGATAATACAAAAGGCCAAATACAGTAACATATATACAGACAGATAAACGAGGATATACATTAGTATACATACACACCATAGCAAACAAGTGTAATGTTCATCAATAGGGAGGCAGGAATATATAATGGCAGTGCAAAAATAAGAAACAGTATATACTAATAAAAACAACAAACATGCTTTGAGGACACACAAATCGTATTTCGAGTAGCGACCCCAGCGGACAGCCTCTATTCAGTCATGAACGCAATGGATGCAAAGTTGAAAACTTAAAAGCGTACATAAACGTAAAGGATTGGTATGCATATGCTCAGCTTATGATTTAACACAAAAAGCATCCTTCTCCTCAATTTGTATGTAATGCAAAGGAAAATATATCTTCAGCAAACGTAGTAAAAGATTACATATATATACCTACAATTTCTTTGACAGTAGCAATTAGCACCCTGGACGTTCCGTTTATACAGAATATATAGGGTCTGGCGGTTTGGGTAAAACCCGGCTCTGGCCCCGGCCCACGGAGAGTTTAAGTGGGTAAAATCCGGCGCACTAACCCGGTGCACTTACAGTGTAAATTCCTATGCAGTATAACAGAGGTGTATGTGTAGTGTATGTGTAATTACGCATATATAGGTATATATATATATATATATATATAAATATATATACATATATATACATATATATATATATATATATATATATATATATATATATGTATATATATATGTTACGTACAAAACCCGAAATCGTACAAAACTAGTTTTGTATGGGTCATTTTGTACAAAACTAGAATTGTATGGCCTCCTTCGTACAATTCTAGTTTTGTATGGTCTCTCTCGTACAATTCTAGTTTTGTATGGCTCTGACCGTACCATTCTAGTTTTGGACGTACAAAACTGTTTCAAAGATTTGACAGATATATACTTCACTTCCTTTCAGTATATATTTTTATAGTCTGTCTGTGTGTACTTATATTTTAATTTTTAAAATTTATTTTTTCTTTTGAGTTTGATCACATACTGTATTCAACGAAATGTGAGCTAACTAATTGAGAACAACTCATTAGTTACCCTTCTCGACAGATTCATTGGTTACTATTTCTGACCAACGAATCAGTCTCGTTTGTGAGAAAGGTATATGGAGCCTAAATTGCAACCTTCAGTTAATTTTTTATAACTTATAAAAGGATGTACAGGGGTACGGTCCCAGCGTAAAATTTCCGTCCCCTGTAATATTTAAACAAAATGTTAATTTAAATTAATTAATTAAGTTAATGTAAATTTTGGATTTTTGAAGTTTTGAAATATTTTTAGGAGAACCTTCTCATTGCTGCATCAAGTGTGGATTAAAGTATCACCCGTTTGGCCCATGTGGTAGAGCAATTTTTGCTTTTGAAGCAACGTTCTGCACAAATATACCCAGGGACGTTTTTTAGTTGCCCCGATTACTGCTTTCTAGCTAAACTAATCGCTTGACAAATTTGGAAAAAGTAGGCAAAATACAGGTTGCGCACACATTTCAGCTTATTTCTCTATAACGAAGAGCGATTTGACAATAAATAAAAAATCGTCCCCAGCTATTTGAAGGAGGTATCGAAACCGATGTCTCGCGAAAAAATTTACTTGAGTCTGCAAAAATATGGAAAATTATACTTCTTCAAAAATATGTTAAAAATATTTTAGAAAAGCAACATTAGTTTCATGGTGTTCATTAAAAAGAGAAAATGTCATGCTGCATTTTGACATAAAAATGGTTTCTTAACTCTAAATAATGTTGAGAAAAAATGGTGCAAACTTTATGTGACCAAAGGGAATCACCACCTTAAACCACTTTTCGCTAGAAACGAAACAGTCACTTTTACACAGTCGGTTTTCTTTTTGCAGAGACGTCGCTTTGAAATGCACTTGGTTTTACAGCAGCAAAATACTTTTCCTTGCCTGAAACAGATTCTTCTCCAACCGCTGAACGCACACTAACTTCTTTATCTGGAACCATATCCAGCCGAACAAATTTTTCCTTAGTTGGTTGAATTTCGTTTCTAGCGAAAAGTCGTTTAAGTGTTCCTGGTTTGGTCCCAATTTGATAAAACCCGTCAGGGGTTGCGAATCTGGTCTCGGTGCTGTCAAATCATTGAAACAGTTTTGTACGTCCAAAACTAGAATTGTACGGTCAGAGCCATACAAAACTAGAATTGTACGAGAGAGACCATACAAAACTAGAATTGTACGACGGAGGCCAAACAATTCTAGTTTTGTACAAAATGACCCATACAAAACTAGTTTTGTACGATTTCGGGTTTTGTACGTAGCATATATATATACATATATATATATATATATATATATATATATATATATATATATATATATATATATATATATATATATATATATATATATATATATATATATATATATATATATATATATAATGTGTGTAAAGACTTAAGGCGTAGTTTATCTTTTAAGTTTTATACTTTACAGTGTGTTACGCAACTTTTCTAGGCATTTTGTATTAATTCATGTTTGGTAGTTATTAAAATAATTCAATATAATTAATTCCAAAGATACGGAATACTTAAAATTGTAAAATTTAAAAAATTTAAGTTTAACGTTTTCCAAGGGAGAACATCAAGGAGGACTGAAAAATTTTAGTATGTCTTATCCCCTCTTTAGTAAGCTTTACAAGTTAACAATTCTTAAATTTTAAAATTAAAATTAATTTATCTTCATACTTGAGTTGCCGCTTTTTCACAAATGTATATATGTTAAAATAAATTCAAAACTTTTGCTATGCATTTATTTCATTAAATGCAAATGTTTCATTAAAAGCAATGTATAACAAATATATATATAATTGCGTGATTTTAAACTGTTAAAAATCATAATGAAAACAAAACAATGCCTCTATACTTTCCATTGTTGTAAGGGACTGTACACGTGCTTAATTGCGCCGGGTTTTCTAAACAGGGGGGCCGGGTTTAACCCTGCGCTGGGGCCGTGTTTTACCCACCTAAAGCAACGCATGCGCCGGGGCCGTGTTTTACGCATAGATACATAGTTGAATTCATTTTTATCTCGCCAGAAGGCGATACCTAGCTGTTTTCGTTTCTAGCTCAAAACGAACCGAGCAGCTTCAACGTGGTTAGCTTCACCTAATGCTTAGCATGGTTGTCAGTATCTATGAATGTTTTTGTGCGGAGGGGCCCAGCTATAGTTTTATCAATTAAACTAATTTAAATTTTTAAATAATTTTAGTTTTCTAAATATTAATTGGAATCTCTGGATATATTCCAGCTTATTTGCGACTAGGGGGGCACTATTTCTACATTTTTCTAAATCTTTAGAATATCTTTTTCACAAGGTCCCCTTTGGTTGCATCTAAATTTTCGAAACATACTGACGCAATATGCACATGAGCTTCTTTAAGTTGATGGCATTTATATGGTTTGCGATGGCTGTGTGAAGTTGCACTTGTCATAACGTGTCATAAAACAGGCAAGTTAACTTGAGGTTTAAGGTTTGAACGGATGTATCTTGGATGGGTGTGATAAGCATAGTTGCCAGTTGACTTATGTATGCAACGGACTGGTTACGAAATGCGTACTAAAGGAAAGTTAGACACTTTTGGTTCAGCGCTTATCCTAAAAGGGAAATGTTCAGTTGTTCTTTCTGTTTACACAGAATATCAACACAGAATACCAATTCGATCACTTATCAAATCAGCACTCAGAAATTTTAGAAATTAGAGCAACTAAACTTGAAATGAAATCACAATCTAGCTATGCTAAAAAGCCAGCTACGCCACGCTAAACTACCTAACTCAATGTTAACTTCTCTTACTGTTGTAGTGGGAATTCTAAATAGAATGCGTTTAATTCCCAAAAATTTAAAATTTCTGGGGCGGCCGAAACTTCGAACTTCGAAGGCGCGAAATTTTTTGTTTTTTTGCCCTTTTTCCTCTTTCTCTCCTTAATTTTTCCTTCCTTCGATTCGCGACGGGGGGGCGGCCCCCCCCCCCCGCCCCCCTGGATCCGCCCCTGATTCTCTACACTTTTCTGCGTCAACATCTTCCTGCTCCAACACCGACGGAATTAGGGCAAAAACTGAACATGCGTCAAGGAGGGCTATAGTTTGGAGGCTGGCGCTGCATATTTACACAAAAGCTTGAAAAAAGCCTGGGTTTATTCTGATCTGTGCAGTCACTGCACACGTACACCTACATTTTTTCCTGTAGTGCCACACCCCAGTTGCTTTCGCGATGAGGGGTAACGCCAGACTCATTTTGCTCAGGGTCCGTAGTCTGGCGTTGAATAATTGCAAGTGCAATTACCACCTACATTTTTCTAATATAACACCCGAAACTCAATATCTTAGCAGTAGTGTTGTTTCAGTTAACTGATTTTAGTTTCAGTTTCAGTTTCAGTCGACGGTCCAAGACGGTTTCAATTTCAGTTTCAGTTTCAGGTCTCCTCCCAAAATAGTTTCAGTTTCAGCTTCAGTCGGGATCGCAAAATAGTTTCAGTTTCAGCTTCAGTCGGGAACGCAAAATAGTTTCAGTTTCAGTCGGAGACCGGAGTTTCAGTTTCAGTTCCAGTTCATTCGAAAAACTGCAGATTCTAGCCTTCAGACATAATATAATGCATAAATTTATGATTATTTATACTTCTACTGCAGAGTACTAACGAAAAAACCGCTTTAAACCTTCAAATCTAAGTGTTTTGAGAAAAGACTAAAACTAGTTTCAGTCCGAGTTTCAGGTCATTATTCAATCTAGTTTCAGTTTCAGTCGACCACCTAAAATAGTTTCAGTTTCAGGTCTCCTCCCAAAATAGTTTCAGTTTAAGTGAAAGTTGAAAATACACACCCAGTAACGCGATATGACTCATACAGAAGATTCACTAGCAGCTGTCAACGAGCAGAATTCGATACAAATACACAAGGACAAAAATTTGCATTACACAAGTTTATCTTGCACCAAGATTACGTATATGAATCTGGAACGTTGGAGACACAACGCCGAAAAATAAAAACAAAATTTTCACGTTAAATCCGAGCAATGAGAAGTGCTTTTAAAAGAAGAAATAACTGACATGATCACAATTTTCGCATTGAATGTTTAACAGCTACGCAATCAGAAATTGCTAATGAACGTTTCCATATAAAATAAGAGAAGAGAGCAAAATTTAGAAAACTAATCTGGGATTTTTGGGTTAGGCACCACAATTTTCGGGAGCAGGTTTCCGTCATTATGGGGTCAGTTAGGTATATATATACCCCAATTCCCCTTTCCAGTTTAGAAAACCTCCACCCCCTCCCCCTACTGATGTCTTGTTAAACCGCGTTCGAATTCTTCGATGTTTTCTATAAAGTTACAGTATCACCGCAGCACACGGTGCTTTGCAAATTGCAATCCAACATACTCACTTACATAATGCTGTCGCGCAAAGTGAGAACAGTTAGATAAGACGCTTGTAATGATAGGTATGTTAACAGTGATTTATGAACAAAATTGCTTTTTAGAACAAGTTCGGAGCTTAAATCCCACAAACTTACTCGTATATGAAATTTTCAGAACGTATAAAATTTAAAAATTAATATTGAGGTTTTAAAATTTAAAAATCATTAAAATAAAGTGGACTTATTCCAGGGATTTTTTATTGATGGTATGACGTGTCACGTGAGGCCAGCAGAGTCAAGGAGTTTGGTGGAAGCTAAAGTTCAGTTTATAGCACTTTCGGTAAAATCAGAATAAATTTTGCATACTTCATATTTTCAAATCTTTTAAAGCTCACCATTACGGATTTCTTCAATATATATATATATACATCAAAACATTTATCAGCCTTTAATTTAAATCTTTTTAAAGGATTTCATTACAAATTTTAACAGTTTCAAAAATTTGTCAAGCCCCCACACACCCCCGCGTTGGTTGGAGGCTGTCTCCAAATTTAGTCTAGTGAGGTCGTGACAGCAAGAACCTCTTTGTTGCAAAGTAATTCCCAATCCTCCCCTCCAGCATCTGGCAAAATCAAAAAGTTTTCATGGTGGAACCTCTCCCTGTTCTAAATCCTGGGTGTGATATTTAAAGCACTTGCAGCAAATCAGCTAAATAGGAATTTTGAGTCAGATAAAGCCTAAGCTATGCTGGGTTTTGCGCACGTGAACTTATAGAAGCTGCATGTCCCAAGAAATATATACTCATATTATCATGCCTTCCAAAACGGGTAAAAACGTGTTACGCGACTCCAAGCTGCTGCATCAAGTCTGTAAAGAGATAGCAACTACATGTATGGTATTAATAATTCCATGACTACTTACTAACAACGGTAAACAAGCTATAACAGTTGAAGCAAAAATGTTCGTACGAATGCAAAAAAGGCCACACACACACTGCAGTTTGTACGAGTCAAGACCACAACAATGTACTATACAAATCTCACATTATTAACTAAGGTTCTACAATAAAAGCAAATTTTATTTCGCAACTCAATTGAACCGTGGAGGGAGCAACTAAGAGTAAAGTAAGTCAGCTTTTAGACAGAGGAGAATAAGGACACTTTGGGAAGCTCAACTAGAATAAGCCAGCAATATTAAATGTCAAGCAGGAATTGACGTTAACAACGCCTACAATCTTATTTTCAAGGAGTAACCTAAAAATCAGTGAAGGCTCAGAGGAGCGGTCCTTGAAGTTCTAACGCGTACAAAATTTAATGTAGTAATCAGTCGCAATATTAAATCGCTTCCTTACTACGAAGATTTCATTTTTGGGTTGCCGCTTTTTCACAAAAAGGCAACCCTTTAATTTGGTATGTCCGTTATTTATTATAATTTACTTCTACACCACCCCTACCTGTCCTTCCATCTAGCTCGAGATTGGCTTGACCGATTTGGCTAAAATTTTGCAAGTGGGTAGGGGTTGGGGTAAAGTGCTCTAGGACACCTGGAGGGCTCACCCCGATGTGACGTGCGAAAGTACTCGATACGGTTTTATGCTGCAAACGGTAAAAAATCGAAAGAAGCGGAAACCGCCCAATATGGGTCATTCCAAAGCTCTCGCTGAGAGATAAAAAGTTGTAATAGGGCAAAAGCGCCAAAAAATGTAGGAAAAATGAGTTATGGAACCTTAAATGGGTCAAAAATAGCCAAAAGCGGTCAAAATGGGTCACGTATCAAGTGCTCTAATTTTTGATAGGGCTGGCCGATTGTGCTGGAACTTTGCATGCGGATACTGCTCCCACGTATCTGCACAGTCCACCCAGGTGCGACATTCGTAATTACTCGATATGGTGATGTTGCAAATGGTCAAAATTGAAAGTAGCGGAAACCGTCCAATATGAAATAATTGCGGCAACGCACTCATGCAAATAAGCTTCTTAAGTGTATATATATGTATATATATATATATATATATATATATATATATATATATATATATATCACTGGGCTTATTCTAGGGAATTTTTCTTGGGGGGGCTCTTTGGGGGGGCTCCTCGGGGGGCGAGTCATTCTTGGGGGGGGGGAATTTTTCAAAATTTTTATAAAAACATGCTAAAAATAGCGCTATTTTTATAGTAATCGCCAAAAAAGTTCGTTTTTAGTGCAAAAATAGTGCTTAAATAGGCAAAAATCGACTAAAAATATCCGGCGAAGCCGGAAAATTTTTGAAAATTTGGCCTTCTCAGCGATTTTTTCAGGGTACCAAAAGGGGCACCCACTTTTTTTGGGGGGGGCGATTTTTGGGGGGAGGGATTTTTGGGGGGGAAGGGTGTTTATGGGGGGGGGGGGCACCCCCCCCCCTCCCACTAGAATAAGCCCAGTACCACTGGACTACAGCATATACGCAGGTTTTGAAGGTGCACATATATAGCTATCGCAGAGCCAAAATAACTGACCAAAAATGAACAAGCAAAATTACAAACATTAATACACAACATATGCATAAAAGACAAGTATTATCTAAAACTTATTACAATGCATGAAATGTACACAAACAACATCTAAATGACTGGTTTCGCCCCGCTATAACTGTCTCAATCGACGCAATCTTTCAATATCGCTAGTCTGATGCTGCTGCTGAACATCGCTACTGACGGCAGTGTGTGTAGCTGAGCTGACAGTGGATTTGTGGAACCCTCTAATAGGAGTACTAGTTTTATATCTGGCACCGCTGGACGACGCAGTCTCCCTTAGACCAGAAAGTTTAGACTTAGAAGAAGATGAGTACTCCGGTAGGGTAGTGGCAGTGGATAAAGGCGAAAAAAGATGCTCAGTGGGGCGTCGACGCGGACTACTACCATAGCCGCTGCTCGTAATCTCACTTTGGTCATCATCACCATTATCGTCGCTTCTATGCAGAGGCGACATGATAGAGCTAAGCTGAAATGAGGACGGAAACGGAGGAATAGAGACCTCAGACGTGGATGCGCCAACAGATCCACGTTCCCGCGATGAACTGATAGGACTAAAGCTGCTGCTACTGCTACTACTAGTACTACGAAGGGGTCGTCTAAGCAAATGTCTATAGTCACGACTCTCAGCAGCAGAAGTTGTGATGGCAGTAGTAGAGTCAAAGTCTCGAAGCGGGCGAAGGGGACTCTCTCGATAGCGAGCGGTCGGCAAAGCAGGTGGTTGCCCCTTCACTTCTCGCACCGCTGCCCTTGACCACTGAGGAGCAGAGATGTCCTGACTCCGCCCTGCAGTTGAAGCAGGTGGGGGGCCAATCACAGCCGTAGAAGAGGCAGCCGCATGGCGCTGTCTACTCGAAGAAATCGAAGAACTGCCCGGACGGCCGGGCCACATTTCAGCTTCCAGCGAAGGACGTCGCATGGTGGACGGCCGTCCACGCCTGGGAATAAGTTGTCGCCGATCTCTAGCTTCTTCTTCCTCTTCCTCGTCTTCCGGGAAAAACTCATGAGTCCTCCTCACATCACCTCCCAGCCTAGAAGCCACCGGTGGCCAGCTTCCACCGCTCCCGCCCCCGCCACCGGGAGGCTTACGTGGCGGCCTGGTCATCCAGTCGAAGAAGGCAGTGACCAGAAAGGCCAATCGTCTTCCCAGATAGCGAGTCTGTGGGAATGTGATAAGAAATGTAGCCAAGGTGAGGAGCCACAAGAGATAGGGCGTGTGAGACGACCACCACAGGAGTAGGCTGAGCAACAACAAAAATAAGCACATCGAACGCCAAGCCCAGTTACGCTCATCATTGGTTCTGAAATATAAAATAGTTGTGAACAGACGGGGGAAAACACGAATAGGGAAGCAAGCCTCCAACTTCCCCTTCATCTGGATTTGGGTCGATTTCAGTATATATACAGAGCAGGCCCGAACCCAGGTCTAGCACCCCTTTTTGGGTGGCAAAACGAAAAACTTGTGCTATATATATTATGGCAAAAACAGTTTTTTTAAACTTTACCGCATGCGGCGCGATAATGATACTTTTGCAAGGAATAAACATCCAACGTACTATATATATACTTTTGGGAAAAACTGCAAAAATTCATCAACTTCTCTGGAGGGCTCCGCATCCACCAGACCAGACCCCACTTTGCATTTGACCTTGGACCCCGCTTTTCAAAATCCTAGGTGTGGGCCTGATACAGAGTAGAGTACCATATATTGAGTAGAAAAACTAGGCATGCACCCGGCCTGGTTCCGACCTCGGCAGTCAGCCCCGACCGGGGCTAAAAATTAGCGAAATCTTACAATTTTTTACACTTTGCAAGAAAATTTCGAAAGTCAGAAAGTGGTCAGAGTTGCAAATTTTTTGTTTTCTCCACCGATTCGAATAAAAACAACAATAGTTTGTATACTAATAATTATTTTTCAGAAAATTGTCGATTTGGACCCCCTATTTCTAGGCCTCGGC
The DNA here is from genome assembly GCA_030248195.1 of Trissonchulus latispiculum. Lineage (NCBI taxonomy): Eukaryota > Metazoa > Nematoda > Enoplea > Enoplida > Ironidae > Trissonchulus > Trissonchulus latispiculum. Next base: position 68,854 of record JASAND010013361.1, read on the forward strand.
CAGGGTACCAGTTTATAGGGGGCCGAGGTGGCCCGATGAGCTCCCGACCGCGGCGCATCTCAACAAAACAAGAAACTGACTTCTACCATATCATATATTGTGTATACATATATACAAGTAACAAAAATGCTCCGCACAAAAGGGGATAATATGTGTGTTGGGCCTACGTATGTCTGTCGTTTAAATTCCGGTTGAGAAAGCAAGTATATAAATCCGACACAGCAAGTTTGGGTGGGTGGTTCTATGGCGAAAGTTGTTCAGTTCGATGCGGGCATTCATTTGACTCGAAATTTGACCACCCTTGAAAATTTTAATTTTTGACCCAAAATCGCCTAAGTCCCCACCCCACCCCACCACAGCCCGCTACAGCCACTTTAGGTACGCAGTACGCACTTCTATGACAAAAGTTGCTCAGTTCGATGCGGGCTTTCATTTGGTACCAAATTTGACCACTTTTGAAAAATTTTATTTTTGACCCAAAATCACGTAAGTCCCCACCCCCACCCTACCACAGCACTCTACAGCCACTTTGAGCATGCAATTCTATGACAAAAGTTGTTCAGCTCACTTAGGACTTTCATTTGGTACCAAATTTGACCACTTTTGAAAAATTTTATTTTTGACCACTTGACCCCCTACCCGATTTACCCTTCAAACGGCAAAAGTGGAGCCAGTCCAGCAAAATGGGTGGGTCGGACGGCAAAAAGGACTCCGGGAATGAGCTGGGCGCACCAGAAAACCTCTATGGACAAAGTTTTGAGAGACCATGCACAGTCCTATATGGTGTTCTTGTAAGTCGGTACCGACTTGACCCTCCCGACAGCAAAGTGGAACCAGCCCAGCAAAATGGGTGGGTCGGACGGCAAAACGGACATCGGAAATGAGCTGGGCGCACCAGAAAACCCCTATGGACAAAGTTTTGAGAGGCTATGCACAGTCCTATATGGTGTTCTTGGAAGTCGGTACCGACTTGACCCTCCCGACAGCAAAGTGGAACCAGCCCAGCAATATGGGTGGGTCCGACGGCAAAACTGCTTACGGGAATCAATTCGCCGTGCCAGAAAACCTTTGTATGAAAGAATTGAGCTTTCTAAGTTGAATACACAGCGAGAAATTTCGATTTTTCATTTTTCGAATTTTCACCATTTTTGACCGGCCACTGTGGTCGCATGGGAAGTGATAGAGAAACGAGACTTAGCTATTTAGTTAGTTCAATATATGTAGTTTTTGAATATAAAAAGAAATCGGCTCCAGCTCTTAACGTTCGAGCTGCGCAGCGACCACAAAAATGGTCACTTTTCGCTCTGAGCCGACTTTGCGGCGCCGCTGCGGCGCTGTGGCGCACCTGCGGCGCAAAAAAAGTAGCGATTCTTAAATGGCGCATGGGGTACTACCAGACACTATACCACTTTAGGTCCGGCCTCCGCTGCAGATTACGTGAAAGAGGCGGAAAGTCAGGACAATACGACCATTAAATAGGAGAAACCGGAAAAAAAACATCGCCGCCATAACCGGTCCGGGACGCAACTTTTTAACGGAAAGTGATGCGGGGCTGAAACTTCGCACACATACTAAACTCGATGTGCTCTACAATTTGAGCATGAAATCTGCGCAGGATTTGCGCAGGATTTTGCGCAGCCTCTGCGCAGCTTATTTTACGGTGTCTCCAGGGACTTTTGACACATATTATAGGGGTCGCTTCGCTGCCGCGACCCCTATGATATATATATTAGAGATGCACCGGGGCCGCCACTACCGGGGCCGGGGCCGGGGCCGGGACCTCATCGTGGCCCCGGCCGGGGCCGGGGCCGGGGCCTGGAAATTGGGGGTCCAAATAGAAAATTTTCAAAAATTTTCTTGAACATTTAAAGTTTGCAATAATTTTTGATATACAAACGATACTATCGTTGTTTTCATTCATATCGGCGGCAAAACAAACGATTTGTAACACTTTTTGACTGTGGAAAATTCAAAAGTTTGGTCAAAAAATGTCAAAAATTCAAAAAATTTTGGTAATTTTTGGCCCCGGTCGGTACCGGGGCCTGACCACCGGGGCCGGGGCCGGGACCTGACTACCGGGGCCGGGGCCGGGGCCGGGGCCTGACTACCGGGGCCGGGGGCGGGCCCCCGGGGCCGGGGCCGGGGCCAGGCCCCGGTGCATCCCTAATATATATATATATATATATATAAAATCACAGGCCAGATTTAAAATCCTGTTCTGGGCGACATGTAATTTCAGGCGCTAGTCCCAGTTCGTTTCTATTCACAATGTTCTCCATCCATTAAACAATGAAACTTACATTGCACCCTCTAAAGCTCGTCTAACATAAAGCACGTCTACGATCAGGTAAGCACAATAATCAATTACAGAATACCAGAGCACATTCCACACCCAAGATAGCATCGACACGGCAAGAAAACCAAGTCTCACTACCGCTAAATCCTAGACCACATCAAACTGAAACATATTGTATTTCACAAAAGCTAGTTATACCGCATTTATATACATCAAGAAAAGGAGGTAAACGGCGGATCCACGAAGGATACAAGGCAGTAAATCATAAAAAAATAATGAAAGACGCCTGCCTGCAGTCACTAGGGCAAAAGCGTTTAGCCCGAACAGGACCGGCCACATCCACAGCGCCCGTTGGCTCTCTCCTGTTCGGACTAAAAGCTTTTGGAGGCAGGCGTTCTACATTATTTCTTTATAGTTATGGTATATTTGTGCAAAACGTACAGATAAGGTTCGAAAAAAAATACATATACGCCGGCCGCATCCGAAAAAATACACCCACTCTAAGTCGGGCTAGACGCTACGCAGGCCAGCCAAACTGTGCCCCATAAAAGCGCAAGCTTATTTATATCCAGCCATGGTATGACAGTTTCCCCAAGGCAGGCTGAGGGCTCAAAAATGGTACTATGGAAAAGTTAGATTTCAACTTTTGGATCAGTTGGCAACTTTTAGCTCTTGTTCGCAACAGTAAAGCTATAGTAGCAGCTATTGTTATAACATATTACATAATACACATTGCTTCTAGTTTTTTGGCAATAGGTTTGGGCACCCCTGCGACGCACAGTTGCGCAGCAGCGCATGTATTTTTTCGGACCAGCTGCGCACTTGTGTCCGAAATAAAAATACACCTGAAAATTCTTATTTTAGCTGTTAAGTTTTAACTGAGTAGAACTTGACTGGAATGATTTCTAGCGCACTTTTAAGAAAGTATTCACTACCAAATCGGCAGTAGCGTTAGGTACAAAAAATTTCAGGGGGGGCGGTGTTGACCAGACTTTTTGGGAGGGGGTGACATTTTCTGTTTCTGCAAACTGCATGCACACTACCTACATATAACTGTAGGTTGACGTATTAATATTAAACTTTTCTGCGGTGCACGTGCCAAAGTGTTAAAACCGGAAGAGGAATACCAACAGCCAAACCAGGGGTCTTGGGGTAGAGCTCCCCAGGTTGAGAAAAATTTTCAATTTTGTCATTAGAACGCCATGAAAACATTTAACGCTTACGCTGTACGTATATAGAGGTCGGGGAAAAAACCAAGGTAGTCATTTTTTGGACTCTGCAGAACTACCCAGTGGAGCAATCCGGCTATAAATTATTTTCTTATCAAGCCCTGTCTAGACTGTCATTTTGGTATATAAATCGCCTCTCTAGGTCCTGTCGTTAATTAGTATAAATCGGCGTCGCTGACCTCATATCTGCACTTATTTTTGCGATATTCCGTATAATAAGTGAGAAAATCAAACATCAATATTTGCAGCATCAACTGGCTAGGTTTCATCAAATTTGCCAGTTTCTATGTTAAAATGCAAAAATTTGTAAATCTTTCGAAATTCGATGAAATAAATTAAAATAAATGTTGTTTCAGTGTTTTTTCGCGTATTTCTTTGTCCCAGAGTACTTTTTGGCCGCTTTAGCTGAGCCAAACAGCCGATCCGCCGAAATGAGGTTTTTACCGGCTAGCACAAAATTGCCAAGTCCAAATGCAATTTTGAGCTGTTCACGTGAAAGAACGCATTAAACTTGCTATGTGGATGGCTTTTGAGCAACTAAGAACCATTTTTGGGAGTTTGGCAGCAAAAGCAAAAATTGGTTTTTCCCCACCCCTTGGTTTTTTCCCCATTTTGTAAAAATTCTGCTGGCAGCTTGCCAAGCGTCGCAGGAAGGCGAGACAGACATTTTTGGAAAGAGCACATGTTGTTCTCATAGAAACTATTAAAAGATATTATCTAACTGCGAAGGAAAATTTTTTACAGACCTTCAAAAATAGGCAAATTTGAATTTTTGGGGGGGTCAAAAATGCCAAAATTTTCAAAATGTCACAAAATGCTCAAAAGTGGTCCGATTTAGCTCAAATTTGGTGTGGTAGGTGGGATGGGCCCTACCAACTTGCACGCAAAATTTGAGCCCGCTAGCTCATCCCCATCGCCCAAACGGGGGGTTGGTTTTTTTCCCCACCACTTGCGGGTTGGTTTTTTCCCCCGACCTCTATACCAAGTTTCATACAAAATTTTGTCATTGTAGCTGCTATTTTCTACTTCTGCTGCCTTGTTCGAAAAATCAGAATAAGAAGCTCCCATTAAGAACAGGTGACTCGGAGTTATGTCAATGTTCTAAGAAAATGGTGCATCGAATAAACACAGGAATAATTCCAAAGGAATTATACAAGTCTATCCATATATCTGATAGATTGTAGTAAGTATATATAGTCAGGTTACCAAAAAACCAATTGACAGTTTTTTGCTCCAAACTTTTGCAGGGTGACGTGGGACATCCCAACTAGGGTGCATATGCATAGGGCTCGGTCCGACACATATGCCCACCTATATATTGCCATAACCTGCCTCCCTGGCAATCCTGAGTAATTAAAAAATTTTGGTGATTTTTCCCAAAAAAGCCAGCCTTCCCAAATAAAACCACCCTCTTTAGTACTGGCAGAGAAGAGGCAGGGCAAATCTAATATTACCTACTTACTAGTAGCAAAAATGCCCTAACGGTCATTGCTAAAGGGGAGAATAGGGAAAGTGACTAAAGCGGAAAAATGCCAATAGCTTGTGTGGAGTCAGGTTTTTAGTCAGCGCTTAAAATGGTTGAAACCAGCGTCTGTGGCAGAATAGGAAATTCAGTCAGCGCCTAAAATGTTTGAAACCAGCGTCTGGGCGCCTCTCGCCATCCACCCTATTCGCGTGAACTCGAAGAATTCTCGTGGAATGAACTCAGCAAATATGTAGTTGACATTTGCGTGGATGTACCTGTGTGTGTGCGTGTAAGTGTGCATCAGTAATACAGTAATGCATTGAATTTAAAATTTTTGGTCAAAAATCGTCTATTTTTGTGCCAAAACTTACGTAATTTTTGAGCACTTTTAAGCTTAGTTATAGCCGTATATATATGTAGAAAACAGGCTTTTTATACGGTATTTTTGGCATTTTTAGCCCATTTTATTCCCCCCCCCACTTATTTTTGCCTAGAAAAACCCCAGGGTGGGGGTATACATATGCTAAATCTGACCAAACTGAATTTGGGTTTTTCGAAGCATCGGAAAAAATGGAAAAATATTCGATACATGTTCAGAAAGTAAAAATAGCCTGTTTTCTACATATACTGCTATAACTATATATGCTAAAATTTGCTCAAAAATCGAGTTTGAGTACCAAAATAGGCGATTTTTGACAAAAAATTCGGGCGAAGCCAGAAAATTTTTGAAAATTTTGACCAAAAATCCTTAAAACTTGGCATTTTCTGGGCACCTTATGGTGAGTGGGGGGGAGCCTAAAAAAGTGGGGGTGGGGCCGAGTGGGGGGAGGGGAACCCAAAAAGTGTGGGGGCGCCCCACCACCCCCCCTCCGGTAAAAACCCAGTTCTTTACTTTATGAGGCGTGTTTACCTTCGAAAAACCACAGACCAGGCCTAGCAGAACCTTCAAGGTATACAGGCCTCACCTGTAGTTTATTCTACAGTATTGTCTGCTGAAAAAATGATTCCTGTAATCAATACTGGAATCTTTGTAAGCGCGTGTGTAAGTGCACTACATTGAGGCCAGGGTTTTTTGTGTAAAATACTGTGTATTTACACAAAAAAATTAATTTACACAGTGAAAAACTAATTTACACAACAAAATACACAGCCAAATTTTCGAAAATTTTTACAAAAAGTGCTCTGAAAAAATAGTTTTCAAGTCTTTAAGTTTTAAAAAAGCTCTAGCTTTAAACTGGGGGCTGCCGCCCCCAGACCCCCGCCTGTTTCCAATGGTTTAGAATGGTTTTCTGCATTTCTGCATCAACATGGTTATGGGTGTTTTATTCTCCTAAGTCTTAATGCTTCTACTTATACAGTTGCGTATAATTTATTTTCGTACTGCGTGCGAATATTCGTAAATAGCTAGTATTTATTCGTATTTAACTATACATAATATGTATAGTTAAATACGAATAAATACTAGCTATTATGTTTTTTACTAATACTAATATTATGTTTTCTGAAGCTAGTATTATTCAATATGATTTCTTGTTTATCTCTTGTATATATAATAATAAAAGCAGTCAGAGCTTAAAAATAGTTGCCATACAACCCAAGAAATATTCAATACGAAAGCTAAAGGAATAGAACTTTTCAATGCCGTTTCCGCCGTTAATTTAAAAAAATTTTCAACTTCTGGGGGGCTCCGCCCCCCAGACCCCCCCTCCGTTGTATAATTGGTGTTTCTGTACTATATGGAGCCGTCCCCAGTAGCAGTTAAAGCATCGAACCTTAGTACGTGACCAGCAAGTTTGTGAAAAAATAATTCTAAAAAGTTGGAAAAATAAAGAAATCGTTTCAGTAGGCGAAGTGTTTTTCAGAAATTTGAATTTGACCAATCTTATTTTTGACATTTAATGAATTAATCTTTTTAAACATTTCCATTATGAATTCTATTGCAATTTACAAAATTTTCTCAACTTCTGGGGGGCTCCGCCCCCCAGACCCCCCGTGTGGCTTCTTTCGAAATGTTACACAAAGTGCAGTTGGCATAACTTTGGCTTGAATGCTCCGAAAATAACATTGTAGCAAGAAAATAACGTCTAAATGTATTTTATTTTATATTACAGTTGAAAAACGACACTTTTAAATTTTACACAGCTTCAAACAAAAATACACAGTGAAATTTAAATTTACACAAGATTTACACAGGTCCGATTTTGAAAAAAAACCCTGATTGAGGCTATTAAATGTGTTGAAAACTGCTTCAATGCATGCAGAAACATGAAATATATAATGTAACTTTTAGCACATTGGTGAATATTGGGGTGACTGGAAAAAAGGAAAAATCTTTTGTTCCGGAAAAAACCAACCCTACTCCCCACCCAGGAGCTTTCTGAGCGGGGCGGGAGGGGGGGGGGGGTAGCGGCGACGCGTGGGGAGGGATGGAATTTAAAATAGCAGACTCGTTTATGCGAACTTGAGTCCGTAAAAGTGTGTGTTTAACCCAGTTTTCTGAACGATTACCGATGTTTGGGTGGGAGATAGTGGCGCTGCGTGGGGTTAGATAAAAATTAAAACAGCAGACTTTTATGCGCATATGCGAAAGTAAAACTGTGTTTAACCCAGTTTTCGGAGCGGATATCCATCTGAGGGGGGGAGCGGCACCGCGTGGGTAGGGATAGAAGTTAAAATGACAGACTCTTCCATGCGAATTTGAGCCAGGAAAAGTGTGTGTTTAACCCAGTTCTCCGAACGATTACCGATGTTTGGGTGGGAGGTAGTGGCGCTGCGTGGGGTTAGATAGAAATTAAAATAGCAGACTTTTAAGCGGATATGCGAAAGTAAAACTGTGTTTAACCCAGCTTTCTGAGCGGATATCCATCAGGGGGGAAGGGGATAGCGGCGCCGCGTGGGGATGGATGGAATTTAAAATAAGCAGACTCTTTTATGCGAATTATAGTTTTCTGAACGATTACTGATGTTTGGATGGGAAGTAGTGGCGCTGCGTGGGGTTAGACAAAAATTAAAATAGCAGACTTTTATGCGCATATGAGAAAGTAAAACTGTGTTTACCCAGTTTACTGAGCGTATGTATATATATCCATCAGAGGGGGAGTAGCGGCGCCGCGTGAGTAGGGATAGAAGTTAGAACAGCAGACTCTTTTATGCCAATTTGAGCCAGTAAAAGTGTGTGTATAATCCAGCTTTCTGAGCGGATAACGCAAAAATGTTCGCCTCACCAAGGGCTTTCATTTGATACCAAAGTAGAAAATTTTTTAAAAACTCGATTGTGGACCGGTCCGGACCCTGGTCAGCTGCACCACACGTCGCTGGGTCCACTTTGGAGGGGTGTCGCATGGGTCCTCGCATGTCCAATAACATTTGTATGCCAAATGTCAGCCTTCCAGCTATCTCCAGTCGCTTGAACCAGGAACTGGATCAACTTTGAACCAGTTGAACCCGATCTGGCCAGCCATGCGTCGGATCCCCAAAATAACACCACCAGTGAATTCCCCCCATGCCCAATAACCTTTGTATGCCAAATATCAGCCTACCAGCTATCTCCAGTCTCTTGAACAAAGGAACTGGTTCAACTTTGAACCAGTTGAACCAGATCTGGCCAGCCATAGGCCGGATCCCCAAAATAACAGCACCAGTGGATTGCCCATGCCCGATAACCTTTGTATGCCAAATATCAGCCTTCCAGCTATCTCCTGTAGCTTGAACCAGGAACTGGTTTAACTTTGAACCAGATGGACCAGATCTGGCCAGCCTTGGCTCGGATCCCCAAAATAACACCACCAGTGAATTCCCCATGCCCAATAACCTTTGTGTGCAAAAGATCAACCTTCCAGCTATCTCCTGTAGCTTGAACCAGGAACTGGTTTAACTTTGAACCAGATGGACCAGATCTGGCCAGCCTTGGCTCGGATCCCCAAAATAACACCACCAGTGAATTCCCCATGCCCAATAACCTTTGTATGCCAAATATCAGCCTTCCGGCTATCTCCAGTAGCTTGAACCAGAAACTGGTTCAACTTTGAACCAGTTGAACCAGATCTGGCCAGCCATGGGTCGGATCCCCAAAATAACACCACCAGTGATTTCCCCATGCCCAATAACCTTTGTGTGCAAAAGATCAACCTTCCAGCTATCTCCTGTAGCCTGAACCAGGAACTGGTTTAACTTTGAACCAGATGGACCAGATCTGGCCAGCCTTGGCTCGGATCCCCAAAATAACAGCACCAGTGGATTCCCCATGCCCAATAACCTTTGTATGCCAAATATCAGCCTTCCAGCTATCTCCAGTAGCTTGAACCAGGAACTGGTTCAACTTTGAACCAGTTGAACCAGATCTGGCCAGCCATGGGTCGGATCCCCAAAATAACACCACCAGTGAATTCCCCATGCCCAATAACCTTTGTATGCTAAATATCAGCCTTCCAGCTATCTCCAGTAGCTTGAACCAGGAACTGGTTCAACTTTGAACCAGTTGAACCATATCTGGCCAGCCATGGGTCGGATCCCCAAAATAACACCACCAGTGAATTCCCCATGCCCAATAACCTTTGCATGCCAAATGTCAGCCTTCCAGCTATCTCCAGTAGCTTGAACCAGGAACTGGTTCAACTTTGAACCAGCTGAACCAGATCTGGCCAGCCATGGGTCGGATCCCCAAAATAACACCACCAGTGAATTCCCCATGCCCAATAACCTTTGTGTACAAAAGATCAACCTTCCAGCTATCTCCTGTAGCTTGAACCAGGGACTGGTTCAACGTTGAACCAGTTGAACCAGATGAACCACGGACTTTTACGTTTTTACGGACTTTTCCCAACTTTGACCCTGGGCGAGGAACCACGGGCGCCATGCAGCCCGAGGGTCACATCCGTCGGTTTCGGCGATATGCTCATCGTTTTCAGCGCCCCCGATTTACTATAATATGCGCACCCCCAAATGGCCGAAAAACGCTATTTTAGACGACTTTTTGACAATTTTCTATGTTGGGGCCTCGAAAAATTTCTAAGTCCAAACGCTTCGCAACCCCATGTTTGACAGTCTGTAAAAATCGCTAGGAGCCAAATTGGGCAAAAATAATCAATAGTGAACAGGTTCATGGTTATGCTAACAAGATAATAGCAGGTAATAATAGGTAAAGGTTACCACCGAAAGCCATGTGACAAATCCGTTGGACACAAAATTGTACAAAAGCGTAAAGGACGAACACCACAGAAAAAACCACACATACAAAGTGGTCAGAAAAGTCGATTTTTTCAAAGTTCATTTTTTCCGGGCAAGTTTGGTATCATTTGAAAGCTCTTGGCCTGGAGATTTCAGAAATGCAAATTTTAGCTCTCAACTCCTTACCGTTAATTAGTTTTGCTTAATTAACGTTTTCAAAGGCTGCACTTGACCGTTTTAGCTCATATTATGGGGTGCTCTCCGAGCTACCCCATGATAATGTTTTAAAAAATTTTTGAAAAGTTTTAGCTACAAATTCGAAATTTTTCCAAAAAATTCCAAAAATTAGCGAAAAATTGCTAGAATTCACTTAATTAAGCTAAAAATCGTTAAAAATAGCTGTAAATTGAGAAAATTTTTCAATTTTTTAACGAAAAACCGATTTTTCGCCGACCCCCCCCCCCCCGAAAATTTTTCTTACCCCTCCCCCCAAATCCACTTTTCGCGAACCCCCTCCCCCTTTTTTCGCCAAACCCCCCTCCCTACTTTTTTCTGAACCCCCACCCCCACTTTTTTCGCCAGCCACTTCTATGATCATAATACATAACCGTTCCTGTCGATAGAACCTTCGTGTAGCATGGGTCCGAACCGAAGTTGACACCCAAAAATTGCCCAAAACCTAAGATTATGCCAACTTACAGGTAATAGTTACAGGAGTTTTCTTGGTTCATGAAGGGGTTTGTGGATGTGCTCTATAACGTGGGCCAGTCAGATTTTCGCTAGGTTACACGGTTGAGAAATGGTGACCATCTTTTCCCCTACACTTTTTCCACCAGAGGGGGGAAAACAACGATGTGCTTTTTCTCCCGTAGTTTCGTTTTTTGATTTATATACGCAAAAATAACGACTAATTGTTTGCTCATTTGAACTGTTATAGCCCCCAATACACCTTCCGCTGTCGAAAAGCGCCAAATGACCTGCCCCTGTGGAGGAATATTGGCAAATATTCCCAGGAGGGCAAATCATGCGAATTACAGGAAAATTAGGGTCCATAAACAACATTTTTATGACATTCTGAACTGTGGGCAATCCAGAGACCTTCATAATCATAAGTGTGGATATGCAAAAGACTACACCCAAAATGGATGACCCGAACACTTTTGTGCGATTTTGCCTGCCTCCCAGCGTAAATAAAACCATAGCAGGGGCGTATCCAGGGGGGAGGTCCAGGGGGTCCGGACCCACCCCTTTTCGGAAGATTTTTTAAATTTCTAGCTATTTTTGGCCCAAATTTGGCCATTTTTGTCAAAAAATTAGGTCCGGACCACCCCCTTTCCGGGTTGGACCCCCTCCTTTTCAAAATCCTGGATACGCCTCTGAACCATAGGTATGTTAGGGGGGACCCCCATAGGTGTACCACCTGTTTGGGTTGGGGGGGAGTAGAAGGTCCAAATTTGGCTCGGGGGACCCCACCCAAATCCGAAATTTGGGAGGGAGGACCCCCCTAAACTGTACCCAAGTTTTTTAGCTAAAAATGCTCCTTTTTCGATGTACAGTACATTAAACGTACTCAAAAGCCTCTGCCAATAGTTTTCGTATGCGAAAATAGGGCTTGAAAATTGACAAATTTGTACTAAAATATGCCTAAATTAGCCCAGATTCTGGTTTATAATTGCGCATATTACCTTTTAATTGCAATAAATAACCATCTTTAGCTGTTTCTAGGTGATTTATAGACTATTTTTTAATTTCTTTCAAAAATTTTCAGAAGTTGCAAAAAAATTTTTCAAAAATTTTGCATTTTTTACTTGGTTTGGACCCAATTTTAGGGGGGGGGTGGGGTTTGAGCTCGGCTAGGGGGGGAGTAGTTGAGGTCGGGGAGGGGGGAGGGGGGGTGGCCTGTCCGTGGGGGGGTCTCACAGGGGGTAAACTGTTGCCTGGTACACCTATGGGACCCCCCCACCAAAATGACAAATTTTGGCGACCCCCCCCCCCCCCCCGATTTTCAGACTTTTGCTACCCCCCCCCAGATTTTTGGCCAAAAAGTGGCCAAAAATGGCATAAAATCGGAAATTTAGGGGGGTCCCCCCACCCTCCGTCGGAACCCCCCCCCCCCCCCCCAGATTTTTTGCCCAGCCACACTTATGAATCAAACCATCAATTTCTAGCAGGTTAACAAGAACAAAAAGTGCTCCTTCGTCGCATGCAAAATACATATGAGTCTTCGTAGGCAGGTTGTACATAAGCAAAAACTAGCCTGTAAAATACATATGAGTTCCGTAGGGAGGTTGTAAATTAAGGAAAACAAGTTGCAACCGCTTAACATATGAGCCTGTCCTACAACGAGGCTCATATTGGCGTATAGCAAGCTTAACAAAAAAATCTAAATTCGGTTTTTTGGCTGGAACTTTCGCAAAACTAAACCAAATCGATTACTTTGGGGACCCATGGATAGGTCTTGGGCTAAGCTTTAAAACCACCCCAGTTTCGTTGCTCTACCACCTACCAGTAAGTAGCAGTAGACGAAAATGTGTGATTTTTTTGTTAAAGGTTTACAAAAAACTAACTAAAGGTTAACAAAAAAATCAGTGGCGGATCGGATCCCAGAGAGCAGCTAGCAACTTCTCATCAGTTTTGGATAGAGCGCACTAAATAACGTATTTAGAACCCCAAACCGCTAGCCTAGTGCTCCAACTAAGGCAACTGACCCCGCCGAAGTCTTAGTGGTCACTGATGGCGCCCGACAGCGCCCAGTATGAAGTCTGGTGGCTCTAAAGTGCCGTTTTAAAGGCTAAAACGTTGTTTTTTCGTGGTTGTGAGTGATTATAACCTATTTCCAGGCATTTTGGCAGAGAAACTCAGAACTTTGTATGTTGCTGGGCAGTAGAGTAGGTACAAAAAATTTTCAGGGGGGCGGTGTTGACTGAGGACTTTTGAGGGGGGGGGGTAAAATTTTCTAGTTTTGCGTATTATATGCGTATTGCACACTGCGTATTGTACTGCAAGTTGTCCTATAAATTCAAAAGCCTTCTATGGTTCATGTTTTCGACTTGTTACAACTGAAAGCGAAATCCTAAGTTCCAAATGGGGGTCTGGGGGCGGAGCCCCCAGAAGTTGAGAAAATTTTTAAATTCAGCCATTAAACGCTATTGAAACATTTAATTCTTTACAAATGATTTATCAATTGACTCACAACATTTTGTACCTTTATTTACTATTTTCTATACGTTTACTGTCTTGTCCGAAAACGGAACCTATTAGGATGCTCCCATTAAGAACTTTTTATTCTGATCATATCAACCAATTATGCAAAGGCTGATGATGTTGGGAATAATAACGCAGATAACAGCAAAACTGCAAAGCAACTTATATATATAGTCAAGCGGGGAAAAAAAACCATTTTAATATGCGGGAAAAAAACCCACCTCCAGTGTGGGCTTACCGGTATGAGCTATATAGGATTTTAATAGCCTATCTTGAAGAGCGTCAAAAATAACCCTAGAGGCTGCATTATTGTTGTTCCCACTGCTTCCCTGCAAATTTTTTGGGACTTTGAAATTTTCGAAAATTTTGGTCCGTCCAAGTGCCGAAATTTGGCAAACTTTGGCTGGCCACCCTGAACTACTGGCAAGACCTAGACCAAAGCGGATAGTATGTATGTGTAGGGCATCTGTTGGGCTTCATGATGATATATGCCACACTGCTCTAACCCCTCCGGTGCGACCTGGGGGTGACCTAGAGTTGGCGGGAAAAAAAAACCCATCGGCGGGGAAAAAAACCCACTTTTCAAAATTGAATATTTTTCTAACCGTTAGCAGGAAAGGTCAAACTAATACATACATTTGTTTAATAGAGCCTATAGATTAAGTTGGTATAGGTTTTACCCGGGTTCGTTCTGTTATGGGTGGTCCAGGGGGTCTAAATCGGACATGGTGCCATTTCAAGCCAAAATTTCAATTTTGGCCAAAAATGCTTATTTTTGCCTTAAAATGGGTCTAGTTTGGCTCTAAATACAGGAAAAACACGTTTTCTACACGATAGGATGCTTAAACTGCCAAAAATAAACACTTTTAAAAAATTTCCAAAATTTACCTATGTTTACGTGTTAAACATACAAAATTTTCAAAATTCAATTTTTTCTGAAATTTTTCAAAAATGTTGGTATTTTTCGATGTAGACCTACTAAAAACAACCCGCTCTTTCGAATGGCACCGTCAAAATTGTTCTGGCACGCTTCCAGCAAAAAATCCGGGTGGGTTTTTTTCCCCGCCGATGGGTTTTTTTTCCCGCATTGGGTTTTTTTTCCCGGCACGGAAAACTTTAATTTCTCCATAACGGCAGGGTCTAGAGAGACAAACTATACCTCATTCGAAAGCTTAGGGCAAACCCCGATTAAATATAGTATCAAGGTCGTGCTAACCCAAACCAGTCGAAAGTTCTGGTCCAAGAAAAAAAAAGTGGGTTTTTTTTTCCCGCTTGACTATACAAACATTTGTTAGCATGTTTAATGAAAGATTATAATTTTGATAATCTAAATTACCAAAATTCGCGCCGGAGGCGCGAAAATTTTTTTATTGGTGTAGAAAATGCATCAATGTTGAGTAAATTTGAAGCATTAATGTATAATTTGTGTATGTTTCTAATAAAGTTAAATGCCCGCGCTCAGCGCGGGCGTAAAATTTTTCTTTTGCCCAATTTTTCAGGGGGGCAAAGCCATTATTTCGGGGATGGCGGCCGCCCCCCACCCCCCCCCCTATCTACGCTAGTGTTGCTGGGGTATGACCCACGGTCACGTGACCCCTGCCGGACCCGTCCGGACCCTCCAGGTACCAACTGGACAGTCCGAAGTGGCTATAAACATGTCCTAGGAGGTTTTCCAGGGCGCTGAATTCAAATCTGGCATTAGTTTTTAGGTAACTGTGGGCTAATACTGACTTCTGGGATCACGTTTACCGTCGGACGGTCCAGGCCCGGCTGGTTACCAGGTTGGACTCCCAGAAGTGTCAGGCAACCTCAAAAACAACGTCTTCTTATTTTGGCTCAAAACTCAAAATGTGTGACTCAAAAAAATAATTCATGGGAACTTCTATATATGTATCGATAGCCCATAGTCAGGACATGTTACATGCACAATATGGGTTGCCTAGGGTTTTCCCTTAGTAAAAAGCAGCCGAAATTCGAACTTCGGTCATGAACGTTTTTGAGGTCACTTTTGGGTACCCTCACTTAAAGGTCTGCCCTGAACGCATGGAGAGGGCCTAGGGGCTCAAACTCACAGGCTGTAATGTCGAGATGTGTGGCTATTACCATGCAAAAAATTGGGTCTCTGCGACTTTCCTGTGAGTCAGGGTGGGGTTTTTTTGTTAAAATTTCGGATGATTTTTTTGTTAAGCTTGCTATATATATACCATAATTCGAATAATTTGCAGATATATATTTTAGTTTTATATAAATGCATACTGCATAAAGCTTTTCATTACAAAATTGTCCTTCACATAGCTTGTTGATCAGTCATTATAGTGTGCATATGCTCAATACGGTATATACGCCATGAGGCGCTCTGACTCAGAGCCAAGTGGGAACGCATTCTGCGGCTGTAATGTGAAAGTGTTTCGAGAAAGCATTATGTGTATATACCGTGTACCACAACGAAAATTTTAGTTATGACCCAAAATCACCTAAGTCCCCCACCCCACCACAGCACTCTACAGCCACTTTGAGCATGCAGTTCTATGACAAAAGTTGCTCAGCTCGCTTAGGGCTTTCATTTGGTACCAAATTTGACCACTTTTGAAAAATTTCATTTTTGACCACATGACCTCCTACCTACCTGACCCTCCAGATGGCAAAATGGAACCAGCTCAGCAAGATGGGTGGCTCCGACGGCAAAAGAGATGCCAGGAATGAGCTGGGCGCACCAGGAAACACCTATAGACAATGTTTTGAGAGGCTATGCACAGTTCTATATGGTGTTCCCGGAAGTCGGTACCGACCGGACCCTCCAGATGGCAAAGTGGAACAAGCACAGCAAGATGGGTGAGCTAGACGGCAAAACGGACACCGGGAATGAGCTGGGCGCACCAGAAAACCCCTGTAGACAAAGTTTGGAGAGGCTAAGTAAAGCCTACTATGAACCTCCGGGAAGCTGTTACCGGCTTGACCCCCTCAGGCGGTCAAGTGGAACTAGCCCAGCAACTCGGGTTAATCGGGCAGCAAAACTGCTAGCGGGAATCGATTCTCCGTCCCAAAAAACCTTTGTATGCAAAATTTGAGCCACCCATGTAGCAAAATAAGCGAAAAAATTAAGTTCAAAGTTCGACCCAAAATTCACCAACTTTGGCCGGCCAGTACCGAAAAATTACGCACAGAGACGGAAAATCATATAGCATTTGAACGACCCCGATATGTGTACTGTTTAACCATATAGTCAGTATTGCCCCATATATAGCCCAGTCTGACTTATTAAGGCGCCTTTGAAGCATACTTTTTTGCCATTTTAGCGTTTTGGCCGACTTTGGCCCCCAGCCAAAATTTTTTCCGGTCCGGGACGGGAGGCATAAAAGCTAGCTTATTTTCTTATTTTCGATTTGTGCTACAAGAATATATATGGGCATAGGTGTACCTTGAGAAAACGTTGGGGGAGGGGGTAGCCGAAATTAGGATGGGTGGGGTCAGCCGTTTTGAGGTGGGGTGGGGTCCGGAAAAATCGAATTTGGGGGTGGGGGGGTAAAAAATTTTTTGGTCAAAAATTTAGAAAAAATTCGCAAATTTGCTAAAAAAGCGTTACTTCAAAATAAAAATCAACAATATTTCTTCATTTTTGCTCATTTATTCGAAAAGACTTAGATTTTTTCAAAAATTTCGAATTTTTCCAAAAAATTTCGAATTTTTACTAATTTTGAGGCAAAGTCTGGCAAATTTGGGTGGGTGGGGTCTGGGATTTGGCTATTTGGGGGTGGGGTCTGCCTCCAAAATTTCGAGGGTGGGGTCGGCACTTTTCCATTTTGGGGGAGGGGTTCCCCCCACCCCCCCCCAGGTACACCTATGTATATGGGTCTCAGAGGCAAAAATTTTTCTATCTGTAGTTATTCAAGCTACGAAACCCCCTTATGAGACATCAAAAGCGAGAAACCGGAAAAAAGAAAAAACACAATTTTCGTAAGCGATTTTTGGCGCAACTTTTTAACGGAAAGTGGTACGGGGATGAAACTTGGCAAATATACGAAACTCGACACGTACAATTTTTTGCGCACATAATCTGCGCAGGATCTGCACAGGAATCTGCGCAGCCTTGTTTTACACGGTCATTCGACCATTTTCACTCATATTATAGCCACCTATTATATTCACCCATATATATTATATTTCACCACATATTATGTATATTCACCCATTTTTGGGGGGAAAAAGCCCACCCGCCTCCTGGGTCATGGGTTGGAGATATATATGAGCTCCAAAACATAGCAGCAGGAAGCGCGACTCTTTCTAACCTATGTATGCAAAGATCAAGTCATTTGGTTCACTCCTGCTTATTTTATGACATTTTGAAAATGACAACTACTTTTTGGTTCAACCATCCAAAAATTTACCAAAAGTTTGGACCGATGTAACTTTTGACTGGGCTAGGCTAGAAAAGTTTTGCAAGGATCTGCAATGATGTCAATTCTTCCTCTTTGCACACAGCAAAAATTAAACTGATTGGCTAGCATTAGCTGCACCGTTAGTCTGGCACATTTCCAAACGTGGGGGGGAACCCACCCAAATTTTTTGAAAATTTTTTTGACAACTCGTATTGGAAACAATTGGAGACTATAGCACGGTACTATCGAGCACGCTGCGTCATCCTATGCGGTCAGATTCGGAAATTTTGCTTCCCTGGCTAGCTAGAGGCTAAAAACCTTAAAAGTGTCATTTCGCTGCTGGAGAACCCAATACAGGTACAATTGTGGATTTTAACAGCCAATTCTACGTAAAAAACCATTCTCTACACGATAGAATAATAAGTTTTATCAAATTACATCATTTTTAGCATTTTTCAAAAATTGCCCTATGTTTACGTGTTAAATGAAACCTGGCCAGTTGATGCAGCATTTTCAAGGGCTGAGATCTCAAAAAAAGCTACTTAGATCGGGTTTTTGGTTCATTCATACTAACTAAAAAAGGGTTGAATTTTACACTGGAAGTGTCAGAATTGCGTTTGAACAATTTTTAAAACCTGTGAGGGGTGGGTTTATTTTCCCCTCATTTGGGGTTTTCCCCCATTGGGTTTTTCCCCCGCTACTTTTTGCATTATACCGCTCTAACGGTACAACTTAGAGAAGTGCAAATAGGCTTAAAAGAAAGTTCTAAGTACGCCAAGTACGATGGTATATAAAGTTCTCAGATAACCCTTATAATAAAAAAGTTCCAGCCAAAATCCGAAAATGTGGGTTTTTCCCCCCATGGCTATATAGGGGTCGCTACCGCGACCAGTGGCGGCGCCGGGGGGGGGGCGGGGGCCCCGGGCCCCCCTTTGCGATTTGGGCCCCTCCCTGTGGGGTGTCGGCCCGCGCCCGGCCCCCCCTTGAAAAATTTTTCAGCTGCTTATATGCATAATTTGAGTGTTTTGAGAATTTTTTTAAAAAATCGGCAAATTTTTGCTAAAAATCGAAAAATTTTTGCTAAAATTTGAGAATTTTTTGGGAAATTAAGGTAAAATACACCAAAATGTTTGGATTTCCCAAAAAAAGGTCGCCGAAGTTTTGGGTGGTGTAACGGGGATTTGGGTTGGGGGGGCCCCCCTCCATAGTTTCCCTAGGGGGGGGGGGTGGGAGGGGTATCCCCCCAAAATTTTCGAAAACACTTTACCCCCCCCCAGATTTTTTGACTATCCCTCCCCCCACTTTTGGTTACCCCCCCCGAACCACCCCCCAGCACTTTTTGGGGCCAAAAAGTTAGCTAAATTTTGCTAAAAATGGTCATTTTTTGAAAATTTTTTCTCAAATTTTGGCTTAAAATCGGTTTAAAGCGGTGTAAAAACGCCTAAAACGATAAAAACAAGCCTTGTTTTGACAAAAAAGCGTTAAAATACAGAAAATTTTGCGTTTTAGGCCATTTTTTGAATTTTCTGAGGTCCGAATTTTGGGGGGGGGGGGTTCGGGGGGGTACTCCCCATCACATTTCGTGGGTTGACCACCAAATTTTCGAAGTTTGCCCCCCCAACCAAAATTTCCAGGGAAACTATGCCCCCCTCCATAGGTGTAATTGGGGGGAGGTTTGGGGGGGGGGGGGGGGAAACCCCCCCCCAGCCATTTTTCCAAACCACCCCCAAACATTTTTGGGGGGTTTTGGTCCCCCCAACTGGGGGGGGGGGGGGGGGGTCGCGCCGAAGGCGCGAAAAATTGGCCAAAAATCGGGCATTTTTATGGTACATTTTTTGCAACATTTTTCAAAAATGTTTCAAAAATTTTTGAGTTAACGTGTTTTTAGCCCGTTTGTTGAAATACACGTTTTCAGCAAGTTTTATGGATCTCTTTTCTGACTCAATATTGACCTTATTTTGTAGTTAGCAAACATGTTGGCAACCGAAAATGTTGTTCGGGGAGTTTAAAACTCTGTCTAATGTTAAAATTAGTTAATGGTTGGATGTTTTTTCGCATTAGCATTTAGCAATGGCTGAAAATGCGATTTTTGGCATACCAACATAGGTGTACAAAATTTTTGGGGGAGGGGGGGGGGGGGGGTCTTGGGCATAGGTGTAACGGAGATTTGGGGTGGGGGAGGCTCCCCCCCAACCTTTTCTGGGGTGGGCCCCTCTGGAGCCCCCCACCCCAACCCCCGCCCCAGGACCCCCTGAACCCTTCCCAAAAAAATTTTCATTTTTTATGCCAAAAATCGCGTTTTCATCAGTTTCTAATGATTAAAAACATCTAACCATAAAGTAATTTTAACATTAGACAGTGGTTTTAAACTCATAAACTTGATTGGCATCATGTTTCCATGTCCTAACTAAGGACAATATTGAGTCATAAGATCCATAATACCGTTAAAAACGTGTACTTCTCATAATAATAAACAGTTTAAGCCAAAAATTTGGACATTTTTGAAAATTTTTTCAAAATTTACCCTAAAAATACCCAATTTTAGGCCATTTTTCGCGCCTTTGGCGCGACTCCCCCCCCCCCCCCCCCCCCATTGGGGGGGGGGGGGGGGGGGACGTCCCCCCCCCAAAAAGTTTTGGGGGAGGGTTGAAAAAGGCTTGGGGGGGCTACCCCCCCCAACCCCCCCCCCCACCTTACACCGAGGGTCTTGGGGGCGGGGGGGGTTTGGGGGAGGTCAAAAAAGGGGGCCCGCCCCCAAATTTTGGGGGGAGGGGCCCCCCCAACCCAAATCCCCGTTACACCTATGCCCCTCCCCCGGAATTATGGGGGGCCCCCTTTTTAGACCCCCCCCAAACACCCCCCCAAACCTCCCCCAAAAAATTTTTCTATTTTTATGTCAAAAATCGCATTTTCAGCCATTGCTAATGCCAAAAAACATTCAACTATGAAGCAATTTTGACATTAGACAGGGGTTTTAAACTCGAAAACTTGATTGCCAACATGTTTCTACGTCTAAAATAAGGTGAATATTGAGCCAGAAAGTCCATAAAACCGTTAAAAACGTGTATTTTTCGCAGTAATAAACACTTTAAGCCGAAAATTTGGACTTTTTTGAAAAATTTTGCAGAATTTACCCTAAAAATACCCAATTTTTGGCCAATTTTTCGCTCCTGCGGCGCGACTACCTGGGGGGGGGCCGGGGGCCCCCAAAAATTTTGGGGGGGTTTGTAAAAATGGCTTGGGGGGGTCACCCCCCCCCCCAATTACACCTCGGGCCCCCCCCTTCAAAAAATCCTGGCGCCGCTACTGACCGCAACCCCTGTGATATTGCAAAATGTGTATTTTATCATTGCAAGTTAACACAGAAGACGATTTATTTATAAATTACAGGCCAAGAGTTACCCCCCCCAGACCCAAAGTTCCAGGGAAACTATGGGGGGGGGGGGAAGGGGGAGTAGAAGCATAGGCGTAATTGGAGGGTGGGGGAGTAGAAGCATAGGTGTAATTGGGGGGGGGGGGTAACCGCACGAAGCCCAATTACAGAAAACAATTAGAAAAAAGTTCCTAATTATTTTTTCCTAAAACTTTCCAGCAGTTAACTGAACATTAAATTGTTATCTAAAAAATATCTATTTGTTTTCTAATTAATTTCTGTTAAATGTTTTCTAACTGAGGCCCACTTTCTAATTGTTTTCTAATTAATTTCTTAGCGTTTTCTAGCAAGTTTCTTAAGGGGGCGCTTGCATTATCAGGATTATAGATATAAAATTTAGACCGATAGATCAATTTTAAAGAAATCTCAACTAAACTTACTTTGGTTGGCGGGGCATCTTTTGACAAAATTTCGGCAAAGGAGAGTAGGAGACCACGTGCTTGGCTAGCTACCTGTATGGCTTAAAATTTCGAAATTTTATTAAAGCTGCAAACGCCAACGTCGAATGCACTGGGTGAAAGAGCATAAAAAGCCCGTTACAACGGTGTGCATATCTCTCCTGTACTTGGTTGCTATCAAAAGTTACAGGCGGTTGAATATATGACAAAGTTACGTTTACCATTCCCAACTACTTCTATTATTTTCTCAATGTTTTCTAGCTTCCTTCCCAAGACTTTTATAAAATATTTTCTTAATGTTTTCTGATTTTTTTCTAAATTATCCTTTACTTTCCCAGGGGGCAGTTTCATAAAAATTCTGCTCGCATGTGAGTACTAGCATGCTAATACTCGCAAGCCTAGTGCGAGCTACAAGTGCAAGTGTTTCATATAAATTCTCAGGAACTCGACAAATCTTAGCTACGATTCTGTTGCTACAACTAGCACTAGCACTGCTAATGCGAGTTACAAGCATGCTAAAGTCTGACCAAAAAATGTAGGGAGCGAAATTGTTTTGTTTATACTGAATTACCGGTACATTTTTGCTGCAGCAATGTATATATTTTCTGAACCGTCATCGCATGAACTTTCTTTTGGTTGAAAAAATTTTTTAAAATATTAAAATTCATCAAAAGAAGCTCAAAATCAAAAGAAGAAGAATTTTTTTAAATTTTGAAAGATCAGTAGAAGCCAGGAACTAGCCGTTCGGGGGAAAATTAGCCCTTGTCCCAGACATTTTGAATCCCGAATATCAACTCATTTCGTCAAAAATTGCGATAGTTATTCAATTTTTTCGATTTTCAAAACCCTTTGATCTTTGCCACTTTGGCTGGTCATTACTCGCGACTCACTAAACGCAAAAATTTTTTAATTGGATTTTCAGGACCGCTTATGTGTCAGCTTTCATGCGATATATGTGGTTTTTCAAAATTTGAAAATCGATTTTTTCAAAAAATACCACTTTTTGACCCAAAATTTCGAAATTTGAATCCAGCAAAAGTGGGTACAAATAACATTATCATAAAGTTTAATCTGAGCTGAATCCAACGATATAAAGTTTTCGTGGCTACCGCTTAAATTGCCCCAGCAACGAATTTTTAAACAATTTCCTATTTCAGGTGATTTCTAACAAGTAGTGCTATGTTGTGCATTGATTTGCCGCATATAGTGTAAACTAGCGAAATTGTTTAAAAATTCGTTGCGGATGGAATATAAGTCGTAGCCACGAAAACTTTATATCGTTGGATTCAGCTCAGATTAAACTTTATGATAATCTTATTTTTACCCACTTTTGCTGGATTCGCATTGTCGAAATTTTGGGTCAAAGTGGTATTTTTCGAAAAAATCGATTTTCAAATTTTGAAAAACCACATATATCACATGAAAGCTGACACATAAGCGGTCCTGAAAATCCAATTAAAAAATTTTTGCGTTGAGTGAGTCGCGAGTAATGACCAGTCAAATTTGGAAAAGCGGCAAAGATCAAAGGGTTTTGAAAATCGAAAAAATTGAATAACTATCGCAATTTTTGACGAAATGAGCTGATATTCGGGATTCAAAATGTCTGGGACAAGGGCTAATTTTCCCCTGAACGGCTAGTTCCTGGCTTCTACTGATCTTTCAAAACTTAAAAAATCGGCTTCTTTTGATGAATTTTAATTTTTTAAAAATTTTTTTTCAACCAAAAGAAAGTTCATGCCATGACGGTTCAGAAAATATATACATTGCTGCAGCAAAAATGTACCGGTAATTCAGTATAAACAAAACAATTTCGCTCCCTACATTTTTTGGTCAGACTGTAGACTAGTTTTGTTGAAAATGATGATAATTCTTGAAAAAATTTTATCCTTCTTTCTCTGAACGAAACCATTTAAAATTTTAGGACACCACTAGGAACATACTTCTCACCACTTTGTAAAAATTTCCAAACAAAACTTTTAAAATCTCAAAAGTTATAGCAGATTTTCTGAAAGTTCTTCAGTCAAAATTCCCTAGAGAAATAGACAGCTGCTTGTAGCGGACTAGCCTGCAGTAGCTGAAGTTTTATGAAATAGGTGCTAACAGGCAGCAGTTATATCTACTCACACTTGACTATCTACTAGACTCGCAACTCCAGCACGAGTACAAGCTCGACTGCAAAACTTTTCTGAAACACATTTGCTACTCGACTCGACAACTAGCAGAGCCTCGTTGTCGAGTCGAGTAGGAAAAAGGTTTTATGAAACTGCCCCCAGGTCTTAAACACATACCCTCGGCTTAAACTAGTGCTCTCATAAACGACCTTCCTCCAAAATTCGTTACCCCTACCATCGTCCCCTCTCAAAACTTAGATCCCTTTTTATAACCAATTTTGTCATAAAAACAAGCTCAGAAGCCCAAATTGCCAACTATTTCCTGGCGTCACTGGAAATTTTACTAAACTGTTGCCTTTTGTAGCATTGAATCTGCTTATAGAATTATCGGCGAATATATACCTACAATAAAAATAGAGCAATTGTTATACTTTTTTTAGAAAATCCTCCAAATGTATATATTATATATATAGCGCGGCGGGAAATAAAACCCAAATTTTCGAATTTTGGCTGTAACTTTTTTGTTAAGCGACAAATGGAAAACGATAACTACCATGAGGCCCTGGGAAGAGCTTCAAAATGAGCCATAAAACACCTCTCTAGCACTTATGGTTGGCGAGAAATTTTCGATGGGAAAAACCTAATGCGGGAAAAACCCAAGTTGCGGGGAAAAACCCAGCCGAAATTTTTGCTGAAAGCATGCCAGAACATTTTTTACTATATCATTCGAAAGAGCGGGTCATTTTTAGTACATCTGCATCAAAAATATTAATATTTTTGCAAAGATATATGTCAAATTGACTTTTGAAACTTTTGTAGACAAACAGGCAAATGTAGTTTTTGTAGGCAAATTTTGTAAATTTTTGAAGTTTGCTTAATTTCTGCAGTTTTAACATCCTATCACATAGAAACGTGTTTTTGTTGCATTTAAGGTGGATATTCCCTTTGGTCACATAAAGTTTGCACCATTATTATTCATTCATTACCTGGAGTTAAGAGGCCATTTTTATATAAAAATGCTGCTTGACTTTTTCTCTTTCTAATGCATACTATGAAATTAATGTTGTTTTTCAAAAATATTTTTAATACATTTTAGGAGAAGTACAATTTTCCAGATTTTTTGCAGACTCAAGTAGATTTTTTCGCGAGACATCGGTTATACCATTCGATACCTCCATCAAATAGCTGGGGACGATTTTTTATGTATTGTGAAATCGCTCTTCGTTACAGAGAAATAAGCTGAAATGTGTGCGTAACCTGTATTTTGCCTACTTTTTTCCAAATTTGTCAAGCGATTACTTTAGCTAGAAGAAAGCAGTAATCGGGTGAACTAAAAATCTTGGGTATATATATTTGTGCAGAACACATCTGTTCAGTAGCAGCCCTCCTGTTTGCATGGTGAACGCTCCACAATCTTTGGAAAAAATTGATCGTGTTTTTGCAAAAACTACATTTTTTATGATAGTAGCCTACGGGATGGCTGTTGGAAGACAAATAATTTGACCCTATGAGCCCTTCAGATCGACGCCCTTAGTTTGATTTTACGGCTTGCATAGTTCAAGAAATGATGGATTATTTGATTTATGCAAAAATGACAAGTTTTCGACGCCAAATCAAGAAAATCGGCAATATCTCAAGGTAGAGAATTGCTAGAACCGTTGCTTTAAAAAGCAAAAATATGCAGCTCAGCGAGATCTTTCGAATGAATATAGTCATAACTGTATAGCCACTGCCAAACCTTCAGAAATTGGGATAAACCGCCAAGACCGAAAATCTCGAATTTTTGATTCGGGATTGCTCGGAGGGCGTTACAACGCTAAAAGAACGTATTTCGGAAAGTTTCGCCACATTTCATCTTGATTTACGGCGCCAACCAACAATATGTGTCCAAAAGGAATCACCACCTTAAAACCAAACCCGGCCCATTTTAGGGAAAAATTGGCGATTTTTTGACGAAATTGAAAAACTTGGCTTGAAATGGCACCATGTCAGATTTTGGCCACCTGGACCACACGTAGAAGGTTGAACCTAGGTAAAATCTATACCAAATTAATTGGGAGGCTCTACTGAGCTCAGAAATGCATTAATTTGTCCTTTGCAGCTAATGGATAGAAAAAATTCATTTTGAAATTTGTGTTTTTCCCGCACATGGGTTTTTCCCGCCGAGTCTAGGTCACCCCCAGGACGCACCACAGGCAGTAGAGCCAATTTGCATAATGCGCGAAACTGGTAAAAATTAGGGCTAATAAGAGCGAACAATTTCAATAATTGATCAGTCAAGAACCGCAGCACAAAAATGTTTATTTTTATTTTTAGTAGTGTAGTATGCTTAGGAATATTTTTAGCTAAAAACCTTGGGTACAGTTTAGGGGAGGGTTCTCCCAATTTCGAATTTTGGTGGTGTCCCCCGGGCCCCGAGCCAAATATTGGCCTTCTACTCTCCCTCCCCCATCCCAAACAGGTGGTACACCTAAGGCCTTTAAGGTGGCGCACTATCAGGATTTTTGATGTCAAATTTGGACACATTGTTCAATTCTGATGAAATCCTACATGAGTCTACTCTGGATGGCGGACTATCTTATGACAAAATTTTGGCACCTGGAAACCCATGATTGGATAGCTACCTTCATGGCTTAAAACATCGAAATATTATTTAAGCTTCACGTCATTAGCTTGAATGCCCAGCTTGAAAGAGCGTAAAAGAGCTTTAAAACAAGGCGCATATCTCTTTTCTACGTGGTTTCTATCAAAAGTCACAGGCGGTTGAAGATGTTACAAAGTTACGTTTACCATTCCCATCGCGCATGGCATTGTAAAAACCAATCGTTCGGAAATGAAATTCTACATTCTAAATTCTAAAGGAATTCTAATCTGCTTATTGTGTTATGAAATACGCTATGCGACTTATTAAAAGCATAATATTTAAGCAAAACTGAAGTGATTAGTGCAAAATTTTTCATTTTGACTTTCTCAGAAATGCTGCGACCAAACTCGCACAAATTTTGTATGCACGTTTATTGGAAGGGTATGGGGCAAGTTTTTTAGTTTTTGTTTAAATCGTATGTTCCGTGAGATATTGACTTTCAAAGCTTTCGATTATTCATAAAGTACTCCAAACTGCATAAATTGAAAAACCGAAAAAAAGCCCCTGCGTTAGGTTTATTTACTTATTTGTGCAAAATTTGAGCTGATTTCATTCAGCCGTTAATGCGTGACAGTTTTGAAAAGTACAGCTTGTCCCCGTTGTGTAAGACGCAAGCCAAGCAGAGAATTGTTCCAATTATATATACTGCTCGCATTTAACACCAGCTACCACTGCTGAAAGTTTTAAATAGATTCGTTTGGAAAATCAACTCAGGAGAACCGTTCCCGGTAATGCTAGCGCCCCCTTAAACGTCATTTTGTGGTGTTATGGTGATAAAGGAACGAAATGTGCTACCATCTTTTCCCCCACCCCATCATTTTTCCCCACTTGTAAGGGAAAAGATGGTCTATATTGAGGCTAGCCCACTTGAAGTACAACCGAATGCCGATTTTACTGGTATTATAGAGAAAGTACAGGCCAAGCACTACACACTGGTATATAAACCGTCTGGCTAGCTACAGTCTGTAGCGAGTAATAACCTTATTTCGAAAATTGTTGTTTCCCCCATATATTGCAAAATTTGAGTTTTTAAGAAAATTTTTGATAATTTTCGATTTGGACCCCCATTTTCCAAGGCCGGGGCCGGGGCCACGATGAGGCCCAGGCCAAGGTGCATCTCTAATTTTATTTATTAAGTCAATTTTAGCAGCTAGTAGCCTGTCGCTGCTGCATTTTCCGGACACTCCAACCCTTTATAAAATTGCTTGTGACAGTCTCGGTAGAGAGAAGGTCAAAGGTATTCGGATAGTTAAAGCATCGAAACGAGATGAAAAAGCTCAGGAAATTATGAATTTCCAGCAAATTTAATAAGGAATACAACATGGTAAGCTATACCGTCTTTTGCCAAGTCCACATACTCAGATGACAAATAGGTTCCTCAGTTGTCAAGCTTTCAG
>JASAND010013362.1:0-13667 GCA_030248195.1 Trissonchulus latispiculum
ATGCAAAGTTTCCAAATCCTTGGAATTTCAGTTGGAACTGTTACGAACAAAAATCAGGCTAAATCACTAATCACTTGCAGGATGGCAGGAGCAGACCAGTCAGCAATTGCAAACGCTGCAGCAATCAGTAGACAAAATGTCGAACTCTTTGGAATCAATTAAAACTGTTCTGATTGAACGATCTAAACGAGTTGCGGCTTATGCTAATTATCCAAGGGGTAAGAGTTTAGAATAATACATAGATTCAATATATAAAAGAGTCTGGCAATTGCAAATTAGTAAAAACACTAAATGGAAGCAACCGAGTGATATAAAAATTTACGTCAGCAAACTGTAAATCAATTCACTATTTTGGTAGTTTTCAGAGCAGTCTTTCCTACATTAGGCAGTAAATTGTGGCGAAAGAAAGCTTAGCTTAATATTAACCTGAAGCCAGCTAAACTTTAATAATTTTCACTTTCTTAGACTTTACATTAATACCCCGCAGCTTGAATCTTGGCAGAATATATCAAAACGAAATTTGAAATATCTAGAAAATTCTCATGATTTCATTTTTCAGTCATAAAAGCTGATAGGACTTTCATTTTCCTGAACAAAATTTTCTCTTGACTTTTTACTATATTGCGTTTCAGATGAATGCCTAACTATCCCAAATTCTACCCAGGCCGCTACTGTCTCAGCAAATCTTACAGATACTTCAACTAGTTCGCTCATTGGCGAAACACTTGAAGTTATCGTCTTAATCTGCCTGAACCAGTGTAAATAGGCACAACCAGCTGAAATGAAGGAAACTGTTATAAAAATCATTGCGGGCGCAAAATAAGTCGTAGCCACGAAAACCTTGTATCGTTGATCTTGATTAGTCATGAGTTGGCCATGAGTCATGGTTATGTTATTTTTATTCGCTTTTGCGGCATTCGCGTTGATGAAATTTTGGGCCAAAAAGTGGCATTTTCGAAAAAATCTGCTTCCAAATTTTAAAATACTACATATAATTTAGTAAAAGCGAACGCCAATGCGGACTTGAAAATCTAATCCAAAAATTTTTCCATTGAGCGAGCCGCGAGTCATAACCAGTCAAATTTGAAAAAGCGGCAAAGATCAAACTATTTTGAAAACTAAAAAATTTAATAACTCACGCAATTTTCAACCAAAAATGCTGAAATTCGGTGTGTAGGACTTTCAGACAAGAGGAAAAGTTTCTTGTAAAAAATCGTGGTAGTAGCATTGTGGAATATTTCCTTAGACATAATGTCCAGAAAGATTGGTGGCATGTTGTAGAGTTAAAGTTTTGAGTAATTTTAAGTGAAATCATGGAAATATTCCACAATGCTACTACCACGATTTTTTACAAGAAACTTTTTCTCTTGTCTGAAAGTCCTACACACCAAATTTCAGCATTTTTGGTTGAAAATTGCGTGAGTTATTAAATTTTTTAGTTTTCAAAATAGTTTGATCTTTGCCGCTTTTTCGAATTTGACTGGTTATGACTCGCGGCTCGCTCAATGGAAAAATTTTTGGATTAGATTTTCAAGTCCGCATTGGCGTTCGCTTTTACTAAATTATATGTAGTATTTTAAAATTTGGAAGCAGATTTTTTCGAAGATGCCACTTTTTGGCCCAAAATTTCATCAACGCGAATGCCGCAAAAGCGAATAAAAATAACATAACCATGACTCATGGCCAACTCATGACTAATCAAGATCAACGATACAAGGTTTTCGTGGCTACGACTTATTTTGCGCCCGCAATGATTTTTATAACAGTTTCCTTCATTTCAGCTGGTTTTGCCTATTTACACTGGTTCAGGCAGATTAAGACGATAACTTCAAAGATAGCAAACAATCAGCGTAAGGCAAATTGTTTGAAAATCATTGCAATGTAAGTCGTAAGCGCGAAAACATTATAACGTTCGATTCCCCTCAGATTAACGCCACAATTATGCTATATTTACTAACATTTTGCGTCATTCGCGTTGCTGAAGTTTTGGGCCAAAATTTGGTATTTTTCGAAAAAATCTACTTTAAATTTAGAATTACCCCATATTTCAGGTCAAAGCGGACTCCTACGCGGTCCTGAAAATCTAATTGAAACAGTTTCCATTGAGCGAGTCGCGAGTAATAACCAGTCAAAGTCGAAAAAGCGGCAAAGATCAGAGGATTTTCAAAATATAAAATATGGAATAACTCACGCAATTTTCAACCAAAATTTGGTGTGTAGGACTTCCGACAAGGGGGAAATTTTTCTGAAGAAGTCATGGTAGTACATTTACTAATCTTTCTGGACATATAAAAGCGGCTTTCATTCTCACACACGGGAAATTTCAAAAAACTTTGAAGACAAGAAATATCTCATAATTCTGGTTCAGAAAATATATGCTTTGTGGTAGCTATCTTCAAGTGCTTACGAGATTGGCTGGGAGCCTTTTCTTTGGTGTGCAGCTGAGCTATCTAGGTTGGAGCTCAGCTGCACACATGGATGCGCTATGCAGGTCACTGCATGGCGCAGCACATTAGTTTAGTCCAGGCCTCCCAGTGTGCACCGTGCGGATAAATAACGTATCCGCACGGTGCACGATACAGAACAGCAACAAAGCTCTCTGTAGCGTGCACTCAGCTACATATACGCAGCAATTAACGTAGGAAATCAGAGAGTGAGTTGCATAAAGGTTTTTATTAAACATTATAATTATTTGAATAATTTTGTCTTTTCACACATAAATTGATTGGAGTCATACAGTTCATGATAAATGAAATATTCTGCATGTGTCTAATGAAGGTTAGACACTCGCAAAGTGCCTAGACACATTGCAGAGAAGCGCTACTCTGACAAAATTTTCGCAATGTGTCTAGGCACCTTGCGAAGTGTCTAAAATGACTAGACACTTCTAGAAGTGTCTAACTTCGCTCTCTGGCTACCACGTACAAATCCACGCAATTAACACAGGAAATCAGAGAGTGAGTTGTATAATGAATTTTAGTGACTTCGTCTATGAGTTATCAGCATCATGCAAGCTGTTTCACATACGCGTAATAGAGCTGACATTACTAATTTGGCAAATTCAAGTATGGAAGTACCAACCTAAAACATTAACCTGAATCACAAAAATCAAACTTTATTTGCAGTAAGTTAAATTATCACTGCATCGCCAGATATTCGTAGCACTTTACTCCAAATTGAAATGACAATGCCTAGATTCACGTGGCGATACATCTGCCACCTCTGTAATGAGTCCACTTCTGTATTTCAATGTCTTATTTTGTTTTTACTATCAGCCAGAAAGGTGCGGCGTGTATGGGCAAAACGAACAGAAGAAAAACGCCGCAATATTGGCAGATCTAGCAACAGGGAATTCTCTGTCTACAACACTACGTACCCAGACACTAATGATACCACCACATACAGCGATAACCTTCATCAGAGATAATTTCAGGAACTCTTCAGTTTTCTCAATTTCAAATGAAACGAACTGGACATGAAGGACTGCATTGTTCCAGCTTGAATTTCGCTGAACTTTTTTCAAATTTGGCAACCTGTAATAGTTTGTTGACGACAAGGCATAATTTGCTATAAAACGAAATAGTAATTCAAATAAATAATTATTTACATTACTAAAACTATAACATCCAACTATTGCCAACGAGGATATGTAATCTGACTAACTTTGAATATGACATGGTCTGTTTGTAAAAGAATTCCATACATGTGGGATAACATGTTTTCTTTTGGCAGTTAGCAGTCATTGATTCGCCAGGAGCAAATTCGGAAGCAAGAAGGGGAAATATAATACATGTGACTTCATCAAACGGTGGACACAGATCATTTTGATTTCCAGTAGACAAGTTGGCCAATAAAGTAGCTGTGCAATTCCTACATTGTGGATACAGCTCTTTAGATTCCTCCAAACATTTGTTGAACACACACTCGAGTACACACTTCTGATAGCTGTCACTGTTGCTGTCGCAGGGACTATATTTTGTATTGACTCTTTTTCGATTTACTTCTTGTATCTGAACTAGACTGTATGACTCTGGCAAAGGGTAGTTAGATGGAAAGGGAACGGTGGGGTGGGTGAGATAGTAATAAGCATAATCTTGGGCGTGGGGGCGCTAGGTTGGTTGGTTGGTATGGGGTATGGATTGCTGCTTTGCAATGTTGAAGGTTGATAGTTCCTTCATTTTGCTTTTTGTATTGGTGTTGAATTTTGAGCTTTGGGTGTCTGTGGATCTGGAGGAGATGTGGGCTGGGGGAGGGGAAATGCCTAGGATGGGTATGTCACACTGTATCTCACCACAAGTGCAGAAGGTTTCTGAGAAAGTTGTAGATTTGTCTAGACATATGTCGAGACATTTTTGCACATTTCGAGACATTTCAAAAATATTTCGAGACATTTCAAAAATATTTCGAGACAATTTGAAAATATTTCGAGACAAATCCAAAATCTTTCGAGACATTTCGAAAATCTTTCGAGACATTTCGAAAATATTTCGAGACAATTGGAAAATATTTTGAGACATTTTTGAAATATTTCGAGACATCATAAAACTACTTCTTGACAAGTTTGTCTCGAAAATTTGCAAATGTATCTAAAATTGGGAAATGTCTTGAAAGTTGTGTAGAAAGTTGAGTAATGGGTCCGTCACGTTTAACTCCACGCGGAATGTAGTCTTAGTCAGGACTAATAGGTATTAGTCTCGGACATATCCGAGACAATGGTTTTTGCTTGTCTCATACATGTCCGAGTCAAATGTTAGTCCGGACAAAATTTTCTCGATTTAGTCTGGACAACCGAGTTTAGTCTCAGACATGTCTGAGACTAATTTAGTTTTGTCTGAGACATGTCCGAGACAAATTTTTGTCTGCCCGGACTAATTTCAAGGAATTCTATTGAGACTAATGAGTCTGGACTCGTAAAGCTGTTTTCTATAATTAGTGTAGTCCGGACTAAATTTAGTTTGGTTAGTCCGGACAATTGTCAGGACAAGTTGGAAATTACTAATTTCTAAGATGATTTAATGGCGACTAGCTTTAGTTTGCCTAGCTTAGCCAGTCCTGTAAAATTGAGTGGCACAGTGTATCCACAGATATTTACGAGAATTTGGGGTGGGGTCCCCATAGGTTTAACCCTTTAATGCCTGAATTTATTTAGAACTAAGGGCTGAAAGAAAATTACCTATTTCACATTTTCGGCTGCCATTTTTTACTGTGAGCACCCAGAGAGACTGGAGTAATACC
Source organism: Trissonchulus latispiculum (assembly GCA_030248195.1). Classification (NCBI taxonomy): domain Eukaryota; kingdom Metazoa; phylum Nematoda; class Enoplea; order Enoplida; family Ironidae; genus Trissonchulus; species Trissonchulus latispiculum. The sequence continues at coordinate 5,236 of JASAND010013362.1, forward strand.
ACTCGATAGAGAATTCATTCATCTTTATTGTATAATTCAATACTGAAGGGTCTCCAATGCACCCAGGAACAGTTACAAGTCGTCAAAGTCGGAAAAGTACGAATTGCAGACAAACGTACATTGCAGAAAATCAACTAATTGATTTCTAGGTGCAAGAGTTGATTCGGAGTCGAGACGGAAAAAATTATACGTTATTTTAATGTGTAGAACCGTCCCTATCACCTGGTGAAACCTCTTTTCCACCAACAAACCGGCCCTGGATTCGTTTCAATGCAGCGCTCGAACAGGTCCCGAAATTTTAAAGTTTTCATTGTCGGCGGAAAGCTATAGAAACTCCATAATTGTCGCTGGCGTGGAAATATTCTACCAAAATTGGGTAGACGTGTTGAAAAAAAGGAGTAAATTTCCAGACTGTCAATCGGCAACTGGACCCTCTCCCAAAAAATAAGATGAAAATCGCCACTTAGGCCATATGTCCCATCCGACATTAAAGGGTTAAGGTGGAGGTTAAGCTGGGGGGGGGGGGGGGCCCATCCAATTTTTCAACCCCTCCCCAAGCTTCTCTGGCCAAATTTAGCGTATTTGTACTGCAAATTTTGCAAAAAGTGTCTATAAAGTCCAACTTTTTGGCCTAAAGACGAAATAGAAAAAGAGCGAGAATTGCACATTTTTAACCATTTTATGGACTATCTCACTCTCACAGAATATTGACTTTTATTTTGGACTTAGAAACATGTTGGTAGAAACATTGTTTCTCGAAATTTTGAAGCACTCAAATTATTGGAATTCTTGAAACTAGCAATTGGCGTATACTGTCATTTCAATGAGCCTTTAGTTGGCTGATTTTCTTGTGGATGCTAAAACGTGCTGCGAGTGCGTCCTCCTTACATGATGTCCAAGACTAAATTGTTTTGTCCGGAATGTCTAGGACAAATTATTTTCAGTCTGAGACATGACCAAGACTAATTTTTCTTGTCCTTTCGGACTAATCCCAAAGAAAACCAAATTAGTACGGACATTTTCTCCTGTATATTCTGTTTAGTCCAGACTAAATTTTGCTTAATACACTTAAACAATTGTCAAGATAGTTGGAATGACGTTTCAGTGCTGTTGGGTGATGTTTCACGATGTTTCTTATTATTTTCAGTTTCCGATTTAGTTTCATGTGGAAACCCGGTCTATTTTCAGCTTCAGTTATAGTTTTAGGTCTCTCACTAATTTTTTCTTTCGGTTTTGGGCCTGATTTTTAGTTTCAGTTTCAGGTTGCTACTGGCCGGAATTTTAGTTTTAGTTTGACCTCACCCAAATAGAAATTCAATTTCAGCTTAAGCCCTCAGATTAGTCGATCATGTTTCGACTTTAAATATCAGTAAAATCAATAAGACTAAGTACTTCGTACTTGCATGTACGTACGATGGAATCGGGTTACATGTAAAATTTCTTATACATTTCTTAGACAGTGCCTGCCAGCTATGTTTTAAGTTTTTATTTATGTTCGAGCTGATATTAATATCAGGCTACGCTTGACCTGAAACTGGTATTTTATGTATAAGCGTGAACTGAAAATACAGTTTTCAGTTTAAGGTGCTGGTATCGCTTTGTATAAATTTGACCCTATATGCTTCAATTCTTTATGAAAGTGAATGAAACTCTCCAAATTTATCACTTTTGACACTCCTTAACATTCTAGGAACAGTCCCGCATTTTAAAGTTAAAAGATACGAAATTTTTGGTTTTTGCCACTATGCTCTCAGTACGTAGTCGATTCGCCGGATTGGTTGTTATGGCTGGAAAGGGCATCGAAATGAACATTTTTGTTTTTACAACCTTTGAGCTATCTCTATTGGTTAAGTAAGTATAAGCCAAAACAAATTTTGGGGATCCAAAACCGGCTGTTTTTTCGAGGAAGTCAGTTTTTCCAAAATTACGGCCGTCCGTTGATGCTCAGTTCAGACACAGACTCATTGCACATTTTATCATTGCCTATTATCTGAAGTTCGTTGCTTTAAGCTAGAGATTTGGCCGAAAAATTATTTCGGTAAAACTGCGATAATTTTATTTTGAACATTGATTTCTCAAAAAGTACGAAGCGGATTCGCATAATTTTTGGCAAGATGAAAATTCGCGCTGTGGCGGAGGGAATTGTTTCTTAGTTTAAGCTAAAACGTCTCCAGTCGTGAGAAAACTCAACGGAAAGTTGCGAAATTTCGTGTCACCGCACATGTGGTGGATTTGCTGGAGTATTAAGACCTGTTGAGCCAAATCCAAAAAATGTCCCTCGGCCCATATGTCCAAGACACAAAGGGCTTTGTGTCAATTCTGCAGTTTTGAGAAATCGATAGAAATTTTTGGTCTATATTTAGCATTTATGTGGCCGGGAAAAGGGTAAAGGCTGGAAAAGTGCAATTATTGAACGACGTTTTTGTTTCACGACCATTCAGCTATTTTATTTAATAGATACGCCAGTATAGTGAACAATTCAGTTTCATGATTCATAATTGTAGAAATAAGTTTCGGAAAATCAACTTGTCGCCAATCTGGAACAATGTTGATTGATTTGCATTATACATAGATACGAATACAATCCGGAAAAGATTTTGGAGGTGTATTAAATTGGTCAAACTTGCTGCTGCTATTTATTATTTGTGCCAGAGGAAAGACAGTGCTTGATATATTAATGTTTCAGCAACAACAACTAAAACTGAAAATATTTTCAGTCAGTCGGTTACTCGGTTTCAGCACCGAACACTGAAACTAAAACGGAAGGAAGCTATTTCAATTTGCCAGTACTGAAACTGAAACTGAAATAAAATTAAATTCTAGCCGTCAATGCAATCTGAAAAGAATTTTAACTCTAGCATGGCCTGAAAAGCAACAATGTCGGACTCCGTTTTAATAGATGTTTCATTAGCTGAAACTGAAACAGAAACTAGTTTTAGTCTATGCATGTTTCAATTTCATGCACTGCAACTGAAACTAGGCTGACTCTATAACTGAAACTGAAACTAGAAAAATCTGAAACTGTTTTAGACCCAGCCTAAAAATTTTAATTTTTTCTGCTCGCTGCGACTGAACCAAATTTTAGTCCATGCTGGGACTGAATCTAGTTTCAGTCTCTGCTTCCAAAACCCCATTTCAGTCTCTGTGTATGCATAAGTTCTTTAAAAATGCAATTACAGATTTCCCATAATAGTTTTTCTTTCCTTTCCTTTAAGTGTTCAGTTTTAGCCTCTCGTATTATTACTGTATTAGCAGTATTACTTTTAGACCATTTACTGCTTAATAGATAAAACTAAGAAGTTATGTTAAATGCAATTGCTTTAGATGGATAGTTTTAAAAGCACACAAAGCTGATGTGGTACCTCTACGGTCTACGGCCCAAAAGGCTAAGCATTGAATTGCAGCAATGGACCTTATTTCCTCAAACACCTTACATTTGGAGGTCTGCTTTACTTTAGCAAATCTCCAAAGCTGTTAACTAATTAAAATGAAAGCCAGTGCAGCAAAAATTACTTCACAACGAATCTTATTTTATTTGTCTTCTCTTCACTGAAGGTTGTCGGCGGAAACAGAAACTGAAATTAACATGGGCTACTGAAACAACACTGCGTTCTAAGGTGGTGGTATCCTTTTGTGCAGTGTCTCTGTCCTGATTTTTTGAATAGTACTTTTTTGAATAGTACATTTTTTGAATAGTTTGAATAATACTTTCGCAATAGTGAGAGTTGCAAAGAGCTTTATACATCGCTTTACAGCTTATAATCGGGACATTCATATGAGGTTACGAAACTAGTAAAATTAACAAAATATTAACAAAACTTTTCTGACATAATAGTCTCACTCTCTGTTTGCAGTATATAAAAACCCTGAAATTTTGTCTTTTGATCCAAAATTCCGCTAATGAACACAGATTACTGAAGTGTGTTGGAAAGTTTCATTCATATAAGGGATGGCCTTTGAAGGACCCAGAACACTAAAAGCAATATTGTACAAAATGCTCTGGTTTTATATTCTGGACACATGGGGACTACAAACTATGTACCAATGAGCAAAGTCAAAAAGGTTGGAAAATGAGGTTTTGGGTGCGGAGACCATATTATCTGAAATCCGTTTGTCGGTCTTGGTCTTTGCTTTTAGCAAAGCTAATCTGGAATGCTTATTAACATATTAGATTTTTTAAGAAAAATCTGAAAGATAAGTTTAAGCCCTGAGACCTATAAACACAGTAGAACTGGATTCCATGTCACGAGATTAAGGGAAATAGAATTTTGCTGAATCGATGCATTTTATCATATCTGTACTCAGCGTGCTTGGCCGAAAACTGATTTTTGAACTTTTAACTAAACAACAAATTTTCATTAAGCATTGAAAATGACTTGGAGTGGTTATTCCGGTAAATATACCAGTAAATTTTAGTAAATGTAAACATGGCTGCATGCAAGTCTGAGACAGTATGCTGGCAAAATCTGTGCACTTTCAGTCAGTTACTGGTTTTTATAGTTATCTGTAATGACTAGCAAAAGAAAAACTCGTCTTTTGTAAAGCTCAGGAAAAAGGGAAAATGCGCCTTTGAGAACAGGGTGCGCTTTTCATCCCGCATAATGCGTTTTCAAAAAACGCTTGAATCTACTAGAATTTTGAGAAGCCTCCTTACTTGACTTTAACCTAAAACTAACTGAATCTATTCTTGACGACAAAATTATTTCTTTTGCATTTCATATTTTGGATTTTTCATTCAAATAAGATTTAACAATGATGCAAACATCTGTCCTAAGTCTACACACAATGGTACAAAATTTGTTGATTGTGGAAAACGAAGCTCTTGCTTGTTATACGCTTAATAGACAAAACTTTAAGCAAGTAGCACTGTTGCGTTGTGTTTTATGACTCTCATTTGCACATTTTCGCACTTTCACATTCACACTTACACATTCATTCATTCATTCATTCATTCGTTTTAGTTGAAGCCTTCATGTCTTAGTTTGCTTAAACCGACTGAATACGCCTTCACCTCTCATTTTTGCAGTCTCCAAGGTCATAAACAATGGCATAAGCGCTGGCAAAATGTTGACTCTAGGTTTTCTGTTGATATATACCTCAGTTTAATGACAGCTGCATCGTTCGCTAGTTATATTGGCGTTGTAGTAACCCCTACTCCCAGACATGTAAATACTTTGGACTGTGGCCAAACCTCCAGTCAGGTGCACTAAACAATATTCGCCACCAAAGCAGAGATAATATCAAATTAAGCTGTCAATAAAATAAAGGGCGCTTAGAAGAGCTTCTCTGAAACAGCAGTAGAACTTAAGGGAATGCTAGCTACTACCAGAGCTAGCTAGTTTGCCACATAACGAAACTACAATTGGTCTATTTAAGATAAAAACTTGAATTTCGATTTTGCCCAGAACTTTAATGGTATAAGATTAGGGGAGCACAGCGACCTTCCCGCGGCACAGGCTTAGTAGTCAGGGTAACTTATTAAATTCTTAAACTTTCCCCACTTCGGCACCAAAATTTGCGAAAATTTTAAAATTAAAAGTAGGTTAAATTGTTAGAAGTAATGTTTTTCAATTATTTAATTGAAAACAACAATAACGCTTATTTACTATTTACCAGAAGTTATCGCAGGAAATTTTTTGAAAATTTTCTATTTGACCTCCAATTTGCAGGCCCAGCCTCGGGTGGCCCCGGCTCATTTGAGATATTGAAATACTGACTATACAGACAGCTAGGTCTAGTCATATGGCTTTTAATGAGTCACATCTGTGCTTGCATATTCAAGTAATTACCTCCACTAGGACCACCAGGTCCAACTAATCTGAATAGTAGAAAAACAAATAAGCCAATCCATTTTGCAGGGAAAATCATACTTATTTACATAACAATGCAATAAGATAATGAGTTACAGTTAACTTTACTTGTCCCAAAAGTTTGGCATTCTATTATACAATTCCGTTATTAATCAGTGGATCTAAGTCCACGACCATAAACATCTGGAGGCACTTCATCTTATGCATAAGGATAATCTTAAAATGCATAGGTGACTAAGTACTATTCTGTAACGGTACATGTAACTGAGTGCCCCTCAGTCCGGGAGAAGGGTGCTCGACGATATTGTTAATAATGGAGTTAAACCATATCCACTGCCCCTTGCGTTCCTTTCCACGACCGCCGCTCACAGTTCCGGAACTGCAAGGGGTACGGCGGCGGACTGAGTTTATATATACCTATTTAGGGTTTCAAAGGAGAGGTTCGTTAGCTGCCTCCCTTAGGGAAAGAGAGATAGGGTCAACCCATGGTAATAAATATTCCTAAATTTTGAGTGAAAATTGGCATTGATAAACTTAGGAACGTCGCGATTTTTTGCAGTATATGAGCAATATAGAAAGATTCTGGAAAGCCGATATGCCGTTATCCTCTGCTTCCCTTTCCTAGTGTATTTTCTTTATTTTAGATTCCTTAAATTATTAGAAATGTTTGTCAACTCACCCGCAACGAAGTAATATTTTGGTGCATTTGGATTTAGATGTTTTAGGATATTGGTCTCATTGTTACTGAAGAATGAAACGGGAACCATGATCGATTGTGCTTTTCCTATTGCATTTTGTTAAAACATTTTTAGTTTGCATCGCTCATATTATTAAAATGTTCGTCACTGTAGGTGGGTAGACAGGGCAACGTCGCTTTTCTGGTTTTCTTGTCAGCCAGGACAGATCGGATGCGCGGTCTTCCGGATTTTTCTACCTTCTACTGTTCCTGTTTGTCCAAAAAGTGGTTTTGTATGGCTTTTATGACTCGCTGTTGCTTTCTAATAGGTTAACATCTGAAATGAAATTGGTATTGCACTGATTAAGGTACTGGTTTGGGTTCGTGTATTTTCTGGTTTTACAAGCGCAATTGTCGTTGAAATTCATTCAAATTTGATAAAATTACATCATTTAGTTCGCGTTTTGTCTTTCTATTCGAGAGAAATAAGCGTCCAAATACCAGGCGAAATTTAAATTTACATTTTTCTCAAAATCTTGAATGTACTTGAACATCAAAAATTTTCGGAAAAAATAGCCCTCGAGAAGACGTTTCTTTCGAAGTCTGAACTGGTCGCTTTTCTTTAGCTTTCCCACACTTCGAGAAATATATGTTCAAAAATGGTTTTCTTGTTATCGCATGTTCAAGTCGAACAGTTAAAACGAGACCGATATATTCTACGTAGTGTAACAAGCACATTTTAAGCTTTAAAATGATATAAAAATTAGCGTTGAACCTCAGAATTGAGTAAATGACAGCCTTTCAAAGTTTGCTGCGAATACCCGAACCAGCACCTTAAATTAAGACTTTTGCGAAATTCTAGGCTGTTGATTTGCTGCTTAACTATATTTAGCTGTCACTGGTTTAGTTCGGACTGTTGTTAAAGTAATTTTGCAATTTGTCTAGACATTTGTCCGGACTAATAGTCTCAGACTAATTTGATTAGTCCGGACTGCGAACTTAGTCTCGGACAGTGACAATTAGTCTCAGACATGTCTGAGACAAAAACTAATAAGTCTCGGACATGTCTTGGACAAAAAATAATTAGTCAGACTAGTAAATATAGTTAGTCTCAGACATGTCCGAGACTAACTATATTTTTAGTCTGGACTATTTGTCCAGACACATGTTCGGACAAAATTTAGTCTCGGACATGTCTGAGACTAAATCAATTAGTCTCAAACATTTCCGAGACCATTTTTGGTTAGTCCGGACTAAGACTACATTCCGCGTGGAGTTAAACGTGACGGACCCATAATGTGAGCTGTTAACTGATTTAAAGTCATCACATTGACGTCCTGTGAGATTTCTATGCAGAATTATAGTTTTTTGATGATAACAGGATTCTTGGCAGTTCCATTTGTAAAGCATTGCATGTCTGTTTGTCGTTGAATAATTAAGTCTGCAAGCAAAATATAATTTATTTATATATATTTTAAGTCTGTAGACATCATATACGATTCGAAGAAAAAGTTTCGTATATCCATCTAACGAAGTGCCACGACAGTTAATAATGTTTAAAGTTTGCTATGTCACTAAAGTAAGCAACGCTTGCTATGTCACTAAAGTTAGCAATGTCTCGAAAGTTTGCAATGTCTCAACAGTTTTGGAATGTCTCGAAATTTCTGAATGGCTGGAAGTTGTCCCGAAAGTTAAGAAGATTGTCTCGAAATTTCACCAGCTTTCTAGACATTTTGACAAAATGTCTAGAAAGTTTGTCTAAATGTCTAGAAAGTTTGCTAAGATGTCTAGAAAGTTTTTCAAAATGTCTGGAAAGTTGGTTGAACTTTCGAGACATATTTCGAGACAAATTTCCAACTTTCGAGACAAATTTCTCAACTTTCTCAGTTACCTTCTGCACTTGTGGTGAGATACAGTGTGGCGTACCCATTGGAGAAGATTTTCTC
>JASAND010013363.1:0-54003 GCA_030248195.1 Trissonchulus latispiculum
TTTACGCATGCGTAGAGTATCTATCGTAATGGTAATCTGCCCTCGAGTTGCAAGTTCTCGAGTTCTCGAGTCTAGTACGTGTTTCCGGAAAGTCTCACGTAATACTGTTTCAGGTTCTCGAGTACTTGAACTTGAGGTCTCAAGTTCTCAAGTAGGCTTGCAAGTTGGGTTAGTTTTCTCGAGTTTGCGGAAAATGTTTATGAAACACTTGAGATCCGCACTCGAGACATGAGACTTGCAACTTGCAACTTGAGAACTCGAGAACTAGAGAACTTTTATGAAACTGCCCCCTGGACAAGATGTCTGACCGGAAGATACTGCTGAAACGAAGCTGTAGGACTATGATAGTTCCAACTTCCAATAGCACCTCACCAATTGGTTTAATTGTTGCGGAATGGTTTGATCAGTTATTTTAAAAAATTTTACCCTGTGTTGGTTAATGTTTATGAGGACACAATAACACGTTAATACTAAAGGCAGCTCGTTTACAAGGCAGTCATAATTATGAGTCGAATCATTGCTAGATAAAATACCAACAAAACATAGTGTTTCTTAGTTTGTTGTTATTTCCAAACCAGCCAGTTCTAAACAGATCAATGCAGTGCAATAATCATGGCGCCGACGAGACTAAACAATATTTTGGTGGAGTTTAAACGAACCTAAAAGTTGCGAAAATGCTGAATTACGAGATGCAAACAAGTAAACAATGCAAATTCTGTGCATCATATAAAAACTGGACCTAAGGTTTTAGTTTTCAACGAAGCACTTGTATGATTTGTGGTAAATTAAGGAAACCGAGTCAAGACCGGCTCGAAGTTGTTGGCCCGGTGATCTGGTGCGAAAAGTGACCCGAACTGTCAGCCGGTGACCCGGTTCCATCGCTGGTACACTCCTTCTTGCGGAAATGTGATACTTTAACCTGCCGTTGTGCTTACTTTCCCAATCTGAATTTTGTATTAAACTGGTCAGATCACTAAATTGTTATCGCTTCTGTACATAGACGGTAAATGTATCTGTTTCTTCTTTTCAGCCTTAACTGCCATTCTCTTTACTTTTAACATTTCCTAGTTTCTTTTTTAATTTTTTGTATTCTACCTATTTATGCAAGATGTAGTTTTATCATCTGGGAAATCGTTAGTTATTTTAAACAATTGAAGCTGTCTGGACTAAGCTACATACATAGGCTTCTAAAGAAGCATTGCGTATAACTCAAACTCGCAAGACGTCATTAGCATGGTTCAATTGGCCAGTTCCAGCCACCTTGTTGCACCCGGTACAGTTCTGAGCCGTCCGGACGGGAGCTTGATGCTGCTCCGTTTTGCCAGTTACAGTTCCTACATCATTGTGTCAAACGATTGATCTGGTGCGACCCTCAACTTGACAGCACTGCACGGAAACAGCACAGACTGCACTAGGAGAGACCCCCAAATTCCTGTAAAAGGAATCCTCTTGAGGTTATCCTACAAAAGAGCCCATGTCGTATTTAATGGCTAATGGTATAATAGTTCAGGCCCGTATTGATAAAGCGTTGGTACCCATACCACTGGTATGGAAGTAGGGGTACCAGTGGTTAACCAGTGGTATCGCAGGCATACAGCGAATTCATAAAACTTTTTAACCACTGATACCATACAGTTGGTACCATACCAAAGGTTAAAATTGCAAACCACCGTTGGAGGTGGTTTGTCATAGGTTTTACACCTGAGTACAGGCTTTAATAAAGTAATTTGAGTTTTAAAATATTATTTAGTTGCAATAAAGACATTAAGGACACTTAGTTTTCATTTTCTACCATATCAGAGTTCTGTATTATGTGTTTCTGGCTAACTATCAAACGGTATAAATTCTCACATGTTAATTCTATCATATAAATCAAAACACATATAGTAGTTTTAAACCAGCTTAAATATAATTCTTTTATTAATTAATCCTTTTTAATTTTATTTGTACAATAGATTATTATAAGGCGTACCACTGGTATCCCATTCATTTGAACGGTACCAGTGGTATGGACACCACTGCTGAACATGAAAGGGTTTTTCCTAATTCCGCCATACCACTGGTATGCAAACCGTGGTTAGAAAACCAGAGCTTTGTGAATTCGGTTAAGTAACCAATTGGTTTTCAAACCACTGGTATCCATAGCATTTGTATGGGTATCACTGGTATGGATACCAACGTTTTATGAATACGGGCCTCAGTCAGAGTACAGCACACGATAAATCATGGTTCCACGCGTCGTATGCTTAAAATGTTTAATACCTGACCAATCAAGCTTTACATCTGGTATGTGTATTTTTTTTTGAGAGCTCAAAATATCGACAATGTCTTCGATTTAGTGCAATTCTAGTGACATAGTCCTGAAGCTGTATTGTTGGTTGCAGACAAACGAAATGATGAATACAAAATGTTTTGTAATATCTACAAGACGTCATTCCACCATAGTGTAGATAGATACTTAGTGCATTGGATCACTAGAGTAGCTCTATTTGTGTTTTAGTGCAAAGCATACTTTACATTCCATAGATTCAGCCAGTGCCGATATATAATATTGCTCGATACGCTGATAACACAAACAGCGGTCATGAAAGCGAGGATGCTCATGATTCTCGAGGACTGCAATTTTTTGAAACTTCTCGAATTTTCAGTCTTTCAACATCAATGGGTGATGTTTCTGCAATGGTAAAATTAGTTAGTCAGCTAGCTAGCTAGTTAGTCAGTCATTGAGGTTGTCATTGTAGAGTTGGCTGTAAACATTTGCTGCATATAATGCTGTTATTCAAAAAAAGATGTAAAATTTTTAAACGCCTTAATGAAGCACCTCATGGTAACGGAAGTGACAGGTAAGCATATTGTTTAGTTCTACGGCAGATCTCATACTGTAGACAGTGAGTGGGATCCAAAGGAAAGATTTCGAAAGATCAAAGGAAAAGACTTCCATTTTCCATTCTAAAGGCTTACATGATCGAAAACAGCAAAACTAATAACTTTCATATTCGCAGCTAAGAATTCTTTTGAAGAACAGTTATTTGAATGATGAAATTCAACTAATTAGGTTTCTACGTGAGTTGAATATCAATACATTTAACAGCATTAACGCCTGACAAACAAGTCTGAATCAGAAATGCAATCCTTAAGTGTGTCCCTTGATACGTAGGTACGTACTTGATCTCAGAAATTTTATTTTTCTGTCATGACTCGTCGGCGTTCTGATGTTAAGATAAAAGTGTCACTTGCCAACCCAGCTTCACATCGTTAAGTGACCGATTGGGTAACACTGCGAGGGAGGGTATAACAGGAGTCTGTTGGGGCCGATGTTATAAAAATGGGGTTAAGGCTAACCCGGATTAAGTCCATTTTGGGGTTAACCCTGAAATTTTGGGGTTAGGTTAACCCTTGGGGTTAACCCTGTATTATAAAGCATTTTTCGGGTTAGGTTAAGTTAACCCGGTTATCCTATGAGTTAACCCCATTTTTAACCCCAATCTTCATTTTTTAACCCCGGGTTAAGGACTTAACCCACCTAGGTGAGGAGGGTTAAGTTTAGGCCGGTTTAACCCCATTTTAACCCCGATTTCTAAACCCGGGTTTAATGATAGGATTGGGGTTAGCACTAACCCCAAAACAACCCGTTAACCCCGACGTGAAACCCGGGTTAAGCAAACCCGGGTTAACCTAAGTTTTGATAGGAGGGGGTTTGGGTTACTAACCCATTTTTAACCCGGGTTAGTGAGTTAACCCGGGTTAAGAACATTGATAGGACCGGCCCCAGGTGTTAATGCGTGATGAAAGGTTGACCCGACCCCCTCCTCGCTTTGATGTAGTCAGCATCTCAGTTCTCATTCCAGGCTTTGACACAACTTTACCTGTGCCTTTACTGGTAGCTTAATCAACTGGGCTACAGTTTTGGAATCGAAATTTAAACGGCTTTTCGAAATTCTCCATTCAAATTTTTAACTTTCCTAAATCTTCCAAAGTCTCAGGAGGAGGGCAATCTGTGGCAACCATTCATTGTATTTGGAAATTTTTGGTCAGGTCACCCTTCCATGCGATGGCAGGGGAGTGGGTGATGTCAGTTGAAGTGAGAGGGTATGTGCAAAGGTGGGGCAGGTGTGTCATACTTATGTGTTGTGTGCGTGCGCAGGCTAATATTATGTGTGCGAGAAGAGCATGTGGCATGCGTTCACTCCCCCCTCCCAGTTTTTAACATTCGAAAGTGCAACTGCCATATATATATATATATATATATATATATATATATATATATATATATATATATATATATATATATATATATATATATATATATATATATATATATATATATATATATATATATATATATATATATATATATATATATATATGCGTGTGCAGTGTGAGCGATGTCAGGAACGATGTTATTGGGGGTTCCATGTATGTATAAGTGTGTAGATGTGTGTGCAGTGTGAGCGATGTCACGAACGATGCCAGAAGTGTTTCATTACTTCAATTCTTCCTACGTTAGACGTTAGCCCAAAAAAGATAGAACGATATTTGGTCATATCTGGTGCAGTTAGATTTAGACTTTACCTAAAGTTGCTTAACCCTTTTATTCCCGCGGCTGCCAATTGGCACAAGTGGTGATTTTTGGCACCTTATATTTTGGGATAGGGTGCAGTTGCCGGTTGGCAATCTGGGCATTTGCTCCTTTTATCTTTAACACGTCCACCCTATTTTGGGAGAATATTTCGACACCTGCTTGAAAAATCTAGTTTCTATGGCATTCCGCCGGCTATAGAAATTTTGATGATTTCAAGCCCTGTTCGAGCGCTGCATTCAAGCAAATCCAGAGCCGGCTGTAGTTCGTCGGCAGAAAAGTCGTTCCACCAGGTGATGCGGGAGGTTATGCGCATTAAAATAGCGTATAGTTGATCCCGTCTCTGAATCAAGTCTTGCAACTAGAAATAAATTTATTGGATTTTTGTAATGAACATTTAGCAAAATTTCGAACTTTGTCCGACTTTGACGGCTCGTAACTTTTTCTGGGTGCATCGGAGACCCTTTAATGTTGAATTATGAAATGTAGAGCAATTAATTCTCTATTGATTGGTGGCAGTCCCATCTCTCTAGGTGGTCTCAGTAAAAAACGGCAGCCAAAAATGTAAAATTGGTCATTTTGAGCCGATTTCCCCGAGAAGTCTTGGGCAGAAGAGGGTTAAAGCACATTATTGTATGTCTTATGTAACTTTTCAGAATGGTATTGAATACGACTGCATCAAATACGTCAGAATACGTCAACGATCTAAAGCTTCGTCTAATACAATTCAACAAACAAGCTAACATGCACTGGCGCTACATTCGTGTACTACAATATTCCAATAAACCCTTAACAGCAGTGGGAGTGTGTTTAAATCTCTTGGTTATCGTATGGTTTAGCTGTCAGATCGGTTGGGAAAAACACTCGAAACGAATTCCATCTCGAACGTGTCCCTTCAAAAAGAGAAAGACACGACAATGGCTTGTACTCAACGCCTGTGTCATGAACCTGTTCGGAAGCCTGTGTGGCTTTTCATCCACCATGTTGGAGTCAACCCTATCCGATGCCAGTCCAATTTCCGCCAGGACTTTGTCCTGTACTTTGTGGTACATTGCAACGGCGGTTCCCGGAATTGGGTTCCTGAAGCTGGTACTGTTCCAATTCTTTGCCGTCAACAAGCCCATCTTTTACCGCACTAAAGCCTCCAAAGCCACCATCATCAAAGCGGTGGCAGGCTTTGGGTGGCTCGCTGTGATCGTTCTGGCGACTGCTTTCTATTTTATGGCAGCTGCTAACAGAAGCTTTCTCCAAGTGACCACATACATTCGTCTGCCCTACGAGTTGAAGGAACTTGGACTTCTGGTCGTTGCCGTTGTGACTCCGGCAGCGTTCTCGCTAGCTCTGCTGTTCCTCACACTGATCAAACTTTCAGCAACTGACAAAATTGGAACCAACAGAATTAAGACGAAAAACTACATTTTTGTCGCCCTGTTGTCACTGTGCGTGTTCTGCTACTGCTGCGCTGCTGCGTTCATGGTATACTGTCAGGCGACATATGCCGTAGAAGCGCGCCGGCAAAAACTGTACAACTCTGATTGGGCAACAACCCGTGAGAAAGTTTTGTACCTGATGGGAGTGCAAGCATTTAGTCATCGAAAAATGTTCTGCTATCTCCTGGCGACATCAATTTGGCTGGCTAGATTGTGTGTCGATCCTGTCTTAGTCACTGTGAGCGATGTGGGTTTTCGTTGGCGTTTATTCCTGAGCATATTGTCACTGCGAAGAAAAAGTGCACAACTGAATGATAAGGCTAGCATTAACCTCAGAAATACTTCTTGGCATCGAATCTGTAGGTCCACTTCGCAACAATACATCGAACGAAACGGAGTCATTGCTGCTAGACAAGCAGTAGCCTTTGACGTCCATTTTGTCTAAATGAGCAATTAATACCAATTTGTTATATATAATCTAATATCAAATAGTTGGATATGATATTTTCAGAGAGCAAGATTTCGAGTAATCTTTGAAAATGTTTATGGAATTGTAAAATGCTTTGCTTGACATTATCATCTAACCATAAAGGTTATCGTTTTGTACAAACTTATCCATAAAGTGATCATATAGTAAAGCAATTTAAGGTGCCCCTAGTACGCTCAGTGCAATGGCTTTATTAGTTTATGTTATGTCTGTTGTGATACACCGGCGCGTGACAATACCGCGAACGTGTCAACAACAAATGAAGACCACGAAATTTAATTAGAAGACGTCACAAACATTGAAATTACGACAATCAAAGGACGATACAAGAACCCACAGAACTCCAGACAGACACTGAACTAAGAAAATATATGGCGGGAATGAAGCGTGAAAGAACCGAAAGTTCGGCGTTGTTAATCCGATCGGAAAATAAATTTAGACAACAAACCACTACAATTAGAAGTGCCAATTTTGTGAGCCAAGCTTAATAGAGCCTTTGTGCTTTTATTGTCACTTCAGTTTGGATCACGGTAGCTCAGCTGGCAGAGAAGTCGGAGCATCAATCCGGAAATCGTGAGTTCGAATCCCACTTGAGGCCAGGATTTTTGGTTTGGTATCGGCTTTATGGATTACTGACATTTTGTGTCGCGGCGTTATGGATTACTGCCTTTTGCTTTCACGGCGTTATGGATTACGGAGTTATGTGTTCGCGGCGTTATGGATTACTGGATTTTATGATTACAGCTTTAAGGATTACTGCTTTTATTAGGGTTGAAGTCATGGATTACTAATTGAATGTCTCTTGGAGTCATGGATTACGTAAAGAAGTATAGGCTGAGGCTTAGACTTGCCCTTCTTCTTATCCTTATGCATAGTCTTTACTAACCCTTTCTGTTTTTGGTTAACCTTGTCTTCTAGTAATTCCCACACACTAACCTTATATATAAACAAAACCATGGCTTAGGCTTAGGCTTAGGCTTAGCCTTCTTCTTATAGCTGTATATGCCTTATATATACTCAAGCTTATAGGTCTGAAGCATAAGAAATTTAGGAGCACCTAGTATTGGAGAGAATAAAATTTTTTAGATAAAGTATAGCTTAGTGCCGTGGTCAGTTGTAAAATTAAATTTGGATGAATTGTTTAGTTGTGAAATTTAAATAGGCTTGTTTGTGGTGGTCAGTTGCGAAATTGAATATGGTTGATTTGTTAGGTGTGAAATTTAAATTGATTTGTTTTTCAGTTGTGAAATTGAATTGAATTGCATTGGGCATATGTAGGCCTAAGTTAAAAGTGTGGCTTAGGCTTAGGCTTAGGCTTAATCCCTAGCTTTCGCTTTGGCTTACTCTTAGGCTTAGGCCTGTGGTGGCGTGCAACTTTCTTTCATTCTTTAATTTTTCTTAATTTCCTTTATGACCTCGGCTTTCGCTTAGACCTAGGCTTAGGCTTAGGCTTGGCTTAGGCTTAGGCTTAGGCTTAGGCTTAGACTTAATTTCTAGCTTTGGCTTACGCTTAGGATAAAACTTAGCCTGTGGTGGTGTGCAACTTTCTTTCATTCTTTAATTCTATTTAAGACGTAATGTCCGGTCCGATTGTCCAACCAATAGAATTAGCTATGTCCGGACCGATTGTGAAGTCATGTAGTCAGTGCTCTCGGTTTTTCCTATACTGTTCTTTCGAAATTTTGCGTTTTTAGAACATGTTTCAGAAATCGTTATGAAAAATTGGGTAATGCGCGTGCGATTTTTGGTGAAATGGGAATTAGAAAGCACCTCGAGGGTGAATTTGGAATCTTCGAACTGGATATCAATATTTTGTCACTGAAATATGTGTAATATGTGTATCATTTAGTATTTTAATAATTTTTGTACATTTAAAAAATTCTTCCAACCCTCAGTTTGCAGAAATTCTGCAACAAAAATTTAAGTAAACGCGGGCCAGCAGGTGTACATGAAGGATACAAAGGCATTTCTGCATTTTAGCAGAAAAGGCAGGCAAGCCAGCCGATCCTCAGCAAGTTTTTACGTAAATTTGAATCTATAATCAGTATTAATAATAAACGGATGCTGCACCATCTTTCAGCAAAATATGAATAACAAGTAGGCCCCAAAAGGGGCAGTATTCCTTTGTAGACCTTTTTTATTCAATTGCAAAATTGCCTTTGTTGTCTGAAGGTCTTTTAATCGTTAGAAGCTCCAGGTTTCGTTTACAATTTCACTTGACTTCCCTTTTTTCTTTTCATATCGAACAACTGTTGTCCTGTGAATCATCCTACTCAATGGTTTTACTTATCAGACCGACTTTCCTCTTCCTTATAGTAATCAGTTTAACATCAGTGGGTTCCGCAGTACGGCTGACAAACAAATATGTTGTTTCTAATAAAAATAAAAAATTTTTCTACAGAAAATTTATATTACTTTTCACTTCGCTGCTCAATTTTTTGCGGGAGTGCAGGCCTATGCTTGCCATGCCATGACTGGGCTGAACTTGTGATGTCCAGTGCAAGCTAGTACCTAATTTCCTAATGCACCATGTAGCTCCCAAGCTACAGTGGTGCTCAAAGATCTGCAATCGTTTAGATTGCTGACAGCCGAAGACTGCGCGAAGGCTCTCAGTTCTGCCCCTTAAATAGGTTCCAAAACCTAATTTGCATAATCCGAATGCAAAAAATCTGACCTAAGCTAGCCCTGTGCTGAAGATAGGGCTTCTGAACAGAGAAATGTCTCACACTACACTAAACATATTAGTTTCCTTTTTATACATTCCTGCTCCAGCAGGAATAAAAACCATCACTTTTCTAGCCGTGTGTTAAAGTTTTGAAACCTTCTGAGTGACAGACTCTAACTACGTACAGACAATGCAGCGCTCTCAATCGTGCGTATGCGTAAAAACATCGTCTGGACGCTTCAACACAGGCATATGAAAAAGCAGTATATAAACCCTGTACTACTGATGCTGCAGCTCCACAGTAGCTTTATAAGGTTACAAGTTTTTGCACCCTAAAATGCTTCGTTTACTAAAATTTTCAAAACATTTTTAAAACTTTTATTTGACAAAATCTAGCCAAGGAAAATTACGCCTGACGTAGACTATTAATAATATAGGATTGCAGCAGCCAAAATACAATAGTTTAATGAATTTAGTTTGAAATATTCTTGATGGTTTGCCAGTAGTAATAATCTAACCAGTAGTTAATTTGGACGTTAAAGGTATGGCTCAGGCGGCCCATGTCAAGATAAAGTCACTTTTTAATGCGTTCTGATCTGCTGACTATTTTTCTTGGAGCTTCTATATTCTTGGGGGTTCTTGACTTCTTGGGGTTCTGGGGGATGTTAAATTTTTGTAGAGATTTGATCGATAACTATGTGTAGTTTCATTTTATAATGGGGGTTCTTGGAATTCTTAACTTCTTGATGAGAATTGATCCGTAACTACATATATTTAAAATTTTTTCAGGAAATTTGAGCCTCTACTAACTAGCTTTAAGATCGTGCACCCCTTACGTGCAGATATAGTTGCAGAAAGTGCAATTATTGCCCGATTTCATTCAAATTTTCAGAAAATACATCGAGAATGATTATAAACGTCCTGTAAAAACGCCAGCTTCATAGCGCTCATGTACCGTGAGAAACAAAAATTTGAAGTTCTAGAACTATATATAGAAAATTATGCCCAGCGACTATCATCATTTTAAAGCTTCTTATGTGCTCTACAACTTTGCTTTTAGACATAAGTCTCTAGCTCGTATCGTTTTTGAGCAGTGAAGTTTTGAACACTTTTGCTCGAAAATTGGTTATTTTTGACTCGATCTTGCTGAAAACAGTTTTTGTCGAATTGGAGTTAGTGTACACTACAAGCGTATGCAAGTTTATACTCAAATTAAAGAGCTTCGAAAGAGGCACAAATTAGGTTAATTAGAGCCCTGTACACTGAATGAGTCTAAAGTTCTGGGCGAATAACTGATTTTGTCAAATTGTGGCCAAAATTTTTTGACCGAATATTGCTCCACAACCAATGGGTGGATCTAAAAGATATACTAAACATAGTATGTTTGGACAATTTGCCCGGGGCGGTTTTTTATTTTTCTTTTTATCAGCCTCCAATCAAGAGCAATGATTTTTCAAAGTTGGATAAAATGCCCAATTTTCAAAAAATGCTCAATTGCTGCATACTGAAACGATATTTTGACAAAGTCAAAAAACCGTCCCTGGCAAATTATCTCAGAAAGACATTGGAAGCGATCATTTTCTTGTTGCGTAAAAATTTTCCAGAAAAAAACTTGGTCAAAAATTGGGGCTATGTATGGTAAGTTTGCGACCAATACAAACCAGGTAGACACGTTTCAATGATACCAAACGACGCAGCAGATGTAGAGCTTCATTTTGATATGTGGCTCAATTTATAGCTCCCAATATTGAGTAAGTGGACTGAATTGACTGAGTGGAGCTTTCCAAAGTGGACTGAATGTAAG
Organism: Trissonchulus latispiculum; assembly: GCA_030248195.1. Taxonomy (NCBI): domain Eukaryota; kingdom Metazoa; phylum Nematoda; class Enoplea; order Enoplida; family Ironidae; genus Trissonchulus; species Trissonchulus latispiculum. Next base: position 10,966 of record JASAND010013363.1, read on the forward strand.
GGAAGTGCGACCTTAAGTGCTTGCTGTAGGTTCTGAGGAATCGGGACTGCGGGAATTTTGAAACGTGTGTGCCTTGTCTGAACTTGTATCTATTGCGAATTTGTTCATCTTGTCATCAGCACCCGATTGATACCAATATTGTGGACATGGGGTGTTATTTCCACAAATTTTTCAATCTAAATTACTGAGAGAAGCCTGGAGGACCCCACCCAGGGCACCCTGGCAATATGCCACAAATTTGATGACTGAGATACACATTATCAACATATCATGACGTAAAGTGTCAGATTTAAAAGATCCGTAACGTAATTACGTAGCCATAGTCACCAAGTGCTGGATACAAACGCATGACAAAAATTGAGAACAGTTTTTTTCTGATGGGGCTTCTGGGGGTTCTAACTTTTATGTTGACATGGACCGCTTAAGCTCAGGCTTATATATGCTTAAAGCTGACGCTGCAGCTCCAGAGTATAGCTTTATAAGGTTACAAGTTTTGCACCCTAAAATGCTTCGTGTATTCAAATGTTCAGAACATTTTCAAAACATTTATTTGACAAGAATTTGCAAAAGAAAATCAGTTTTGACGTAGACAATTAGTAATATCGGATTGCAGCAGCCAAAATTGCAATTGTATGATATTCTTGATGGGTTGTTACTGTCAGCAGCAATTATTCAATTAGTGGTCATTAATGTCCTAACGCTGATTTGTTATTATTAGATACACTTCATAAAATACAACATCGTCGGCACTCAACGAGTTAGGGTGTTATACAGATAATGTGTATACTTTTAAAAGTGAAAAGTAAATAGATACAATACGACAAAGTTTTAGTCGCTGTTAGTAAGACGTTATAATTTAGAAATAGGAAATCAAAAATCGTAAAGTGTAACGATATCTAGAAGCAGTCAAGAACAGCACACTGAAGTTTTCAACAACTCCTTTCTCTTAGCCGTACATTGACATAGGTGGAGTGCATACCAAGTAGCTGAATTTAAAACTGTAACCCCTGAACTTCACGAGCACTAACTAGCAAATAGTGTTTTGTGTTCGGCGTAACAACGTTGTTGTAAAACTGGAATTAGCCTAAAAGCAAGAGTTAGTTCTGTGTTAATTCTATCAAACGCATAAAGTTTAACTTGAAACTCCAACTGTTATTACAGGAGTTGTCGACTTCATCTAGTTTTTGAAAATTCGACTTTTGGTATTTGTAAAAATATCATAAATTAATGGCATCGCTGTAACTATAACTAACTATAACGATAACTATAAAGATACATATATAAATTGGGAAACTATGAATATTGGGCAGGCGAAAACCAAAAGTGAAGGTGGTAGGTAACAGCTGTGCTGTACAGAGCTTGAGGCGAAAGACAAACTACGTCACGTTGTGACGTCATATTGTCAGTACTGTCGGTTTTTGTCCTATACTGTCCTGTCGGGACATTTGCGTGTCGTCATGGATTACTTACTGAGAAGCCAAACTGCTATATATACTAAATCTCTGTAAGAGAAAGATTCTAATAGAAACTCTTATACATAACTAAAATTTAATAATCCATGAATACAAAACCGGATTTTTCGGATATTTATATTTTATACAAACTGTTTTGTCTTGACAGCACTCTGACGTCTCCGTCCTTTACTGTAATCAATTGATCAAGTGGGTGCTGCAGCAGGTATTCGGTAGTTCAGCACCCATCGGTAGGTTGGCATAAATATAGAAAATAAACGGGTCGTTGTAGCACAGCAGATTACACAGCTTTACACCCACTGTGCCATTTGGATAGAGCATCAGTTGACCCTGCTCGCCTTTTGGATATCCGTGGGATCCCGCGCTACAGACTAGCAGTATTACGGTAGCCACAATCAAACGGGTCATATCTTAAGCGTTGTGACGAATGAAAACAGAACTGCTCATAGCTAGTGCAGTCAGTGCTTTTATAATTGTGAGCATAATCCTTACAATACATTTAATGTCTAAAAGTCGCTTGCAGGATAGCAGAAACATAAGAGGCTTAAAGTCAACTTCAGGACCCATTGCCATTAGCTTTTATCCAGCGACTGATTAGGCGTTGTCTAATTGCTACTGGAAAATAATATGCTAATTTTGATCGAGTATGTACAAGTACAGTTAAGCTTACATTCTACATTTCAGACAGATGTAGCACCTTGAGTTCACCTTCAAACTTTTCAGTCATGCATTTCTTTCTGTTTCTAGGTTGGATTGTCGAATTTGGAGCCGTTTCTTTCGGTTTAGGTCGGAACCTGAGAAACCCGTCAGTTACCTGTCAGTAGATATTGTGAGATACTCTATGTGTACCTCTGTGATAAACTGTGTCGGACTTCAGTAAACGATTGCAAGTAGGTGTTCAGTGTGTGATATCCAGCCCTAGCCCAAATGAGAGAAGATGCAAGAGATAACTGTAGCTTAGCGAGTAGATTAAAACAGAGTCACCTATGAACCCTAGACGACCGTCTCCTAAAGCTAATAGACAAAATAACCGCTAGGTTTTACTATAACGAATACAAAATACTCATACCAGCTTTAGAATAGACATACAAAGTATAGAAAAATACAGAGGGAAACACAATAGCAGAACCCAAAGAGCACAAGGGAGGGCGTTACCCGCTCCCGTACACCTAAACGTCACCCACGTCTCCTACCCAACTGAGAAAAGTCACCCGACCCCGATGGCAACAAAACTCCAACTGCCGAGAGGCTACGCTTTCTCTCTCTTTTATACACCTTGTGCTAGTGGCGTAGCTAGCCCAAAAAGAAATCATCTTTATCATTCATGAATAAAACAAATGTCAAAATAGCTCAAAGTTGAATAATTTCGTCCAATAGAATACACTTTACGCTACACATATGAAGATAACACCACGTGTACTTTTTAGTGCTGCGCTGCTGCGCAGCCAGCTACTAGTGCACCAATGGGTAATATCCCACAAAATACCCCCTCTTTTCCGCCGCCGGCCCCCGCGCGGCGATCACAACAGGTGTCACAATAGATTAGACAATGGTAAAACCGTTGTTACATTAGTGTTGGACGTCCAATTTTTAGTTTTTTAGTGATAAAACGAGATGTTGAAAACTACGTACATTAAAAGTGGAGCAAAGCGATCCCCACTGCCAACGAACTACATGGCTCACAGTCAGCTCGGAATGACTCTTCGAACTGCGACTGGGTAAAACTGTGTCGGCTGTGACCGAAACACAAAACTTCAACTTTGACAGACGACTTGAAAAAACGACACAAACAAACGAAACAAACAACGTAACTACCTACGAATTTTGAGAAACAACTACGTAAATTTGGGACAAGAATCCACAGACACCCATAGAGACCCCCACAAACAGGGCCGTGCCGAAAAGACGAGACACAATGGGGATACTACCCATTAGGAGACCCACCCGTACAGCCGCAAAACCCACATAATAAACCCAAATAGAAATCCCATGTAGAAATAAAACAAATATAGTAGAGTCCTAGCAGTTTATTATACATAGCGAGTAGTCGAAAAACGTAAAAATCAGTAAAAAATTAGGCAAACATGTTAAGACAAAGTTATACATGGCAAAACATGGCCACAAGAAAAAAAACTTTGCTACCGCAGAATAGCTACCAAACATACATAGGGAGCGCCCGAACAGAAAACCCAGTACTCAAAATTTAAAGGAACCCTCCCTACACGTGGTAACAAACATCGAATAGGCAAAATCCCCACCCGTTATGCTGACAAAAAATGAAATGCAAAAATCACAACAAAACAAAATATAGGGAAGTCCGAAACGTCTTAGGCGTGCCCAAGGAGGGAACGACGACTTCACGAAAGAGCAACCAGGCAAATGTCCAGAACACGCCGGGAGCCCACAAACAGTAGACAGAGGTTCCAGATAGAACCATTCCACCAATTCAAAAGTGGCCCAACCCAGCCAAAACAAAGTCCAAAAGCAAATAGGCCACACAGGCCAAGTTGGCAGTAGAAAATGACAAACCGGAATACTTTCAAGACACGGAAAAGACCAAGGCCAGCCAAGCGCGGCCTCACAGCAACAGTAAAGGCCAGGAGGCCAGGATATGGGCGCTAGGGCCAAGACCCCGCCAAAAGTCAACCGATCAGAGACAAAGTCAGAAGATGATAGACTGGCCCGACACAGAGAGAATCCGGGCTGGCCAAGTCAAGATACTAGGCGAGGCAGCCCGCCCCCAGATACAATAGAGCGGATCCAGCTCCCAGCCTAACGACTGCCATAAGGCCATCACCAATCAGCACCATCAAACTTCCAGGTGCTTCCTGTCTAGACAAAGCAAAGCCCTGCTCCATGACAGCATCCATCGTGGGAGGCACGCCTGGCGCAACTGGGGGTGTGGGAACCGTACAGTAGAAAGCAACCATCACCTAAACACAAAAACAAAAATTAAAGAACTGTAAATAAAACAAGACCAGTATAGAATCAATGCAATAAAACAACAAAATAAACAAATTGGCAAAATACAGCATATATATCATAAAGCCCCTCAACTGTAGCACAAACGCAGCGGTGTGAGTGCCCAAAGGCGACCCAGTTTTAGGTAACGACCCTCAGAAACTCACACCGACAGAAGAAACGTAAAATGTAAGAATTTCGAAAAGTTTGGTATAACGCAGATAAAAGTTCTGGAGCCGGGAAGTTGAGTTGCTTTGTGTCCCAGTCTTAGGTCAACAGAGCAACTCATCCCCCCGAGACCGTATCATCAAGGAGTGAAAGAAAAACTAAATGAAAGGTAAACAGATCGGACAGCGCCTGAGCTTATGACAAAAGTACTAGAATGGTCGGGACAAACTGTCCTGAGAGTCAAAGCGATTTCAGTGGCTGAAAAAAATTTTGAACACAGAATTTCTGCTAAATTTAATTTAGAGAGAGACACCCGTAGGCTTGCAAAATAATCTAAAGAAGCGGATTCACATAAGATAGTCTCAAAGAAAATAGGAAATCTCAATCCGCTCGGACGTTGGAGAACAAAACCAAAGTAAGAATCCAACCAATTTAGAAAAATAATAGTAGCTAAGCTCATATATCAACGGTTATTACAACAACAACAACAACATGACAACAACGCTCTGTACCGGTAGGCAGGCTCCGCATAAAGGGTAACATTGCCGACAAGCACTAAAGGATCCCCCTAGAATGCACCAGGAGCTCTCAATCTAAAAGACGGGGCTTTTATAGTAGGATCAGTAACCCCTGAACTTATTTGGTCAGACCCCGAACTAATCTGAGTGGGACCCGAACTGATTCGGGACGGGCCCCGAACTTTCCGCAGAGGACCCCCGAACTTCTTCGAAACAGATCCCGAACTTGTTGGGCCGGACCCCGAACTTATTGGGCCGGGCCCCGAACTTATTGGGCCGGACCCCAAACTTATTGGACAGGACCCCGAACTTATTAAAGCTTTTGAAGGGATCCTCGAACTTTTCAAAACTTTTAAATGGACCCCCGAACTTTTCGAGACAGATCCCGAACTTATTTGGATAGCTCTGAACGTTTCGGTGATGCCCCCGAATGTTTCGGAACAGTCACCGAAGCTTATGCAGCAGTCCCTGAACGTTGGATAGCATTCCCCAGGGTTTGGATAATAGGGCCAGCACTCAGGGTGACGCCAGTCCCGAGCTCGTAGAAACCAAACCCAAGGGAGGACATTGCTGCAAAAGATGGTTATAAATTTGATAACGTTGCTGCAACTATGGTCAGGCTACTTGAGACTAGTGTTTGAGGCCGGCCGGCGTCAGCCGGCCGGCGGCCGGCCGCCGGCCGACGACTTTTGCTCGGCGGCCGGCTGGGATACAAATCACCAATCAGAAATTTACAAAATAGATCAACTAAGCTTAAAATGGACTCCAAATCTAGTTTTGCTAATTTTTTATGCTATGCTGTGCTATTTTTCTAAGATAATATCCGAAAATAAATATCTTAGCAGTTATAATAACTGCACTGCAAACTGCTCTAGGCCGGTAGCCGGCCGGCCGGCCGGCCGCCGGCCGGCTTCCGGGCTCCCCGGCCGCCGGCCGGCGGCCCGGCTCACCGGCCGGCCGGCCGAGGGGTGCGGCCGGGCCGGCCGGCGATCGTCCGGCCGGCGGCCGGCCGGCAGCCGGCCGGTGAAACCCCGGCCGGCCTCAAACACTACTTGAGACCGTTCAGAGCCATCAATCGCAAAACTTGTTCGACAAAAAAATCAGAGGATTGTGCTGGAGAAACCTCCGGTTGGGGAACCTGGACCACTGCCACTAGTAGAGGGGAATCAACTAAATCCTTATGAAAACAGGCTCCGAGCTACCGTCGTTGGATGCACCTGATCAATTTCGGTTCGAAATTTCTGTGACTTTTCTGGAAGAGTAACTGCAATTTGGCTGAGGGGGTGAAGAGTGCCTGCCAAAAAAATCCCGGAGGCAAGTTCCCTCCAAGTCCCATGCATGCACTCAGCTTTGGCTACCCAACCTGGCTTAAATCCATATAGAAATAGACTGAAACAATGGAGCAATTGTCCTAGCTCGAGATGGAGGAAAATTTATTTTCTGAGAAATCTGGGTATGTATGTAGTGTACTGAGTTCGTGAATTTGATCCCGGAAAGCAAACATGCAGTAGCTTTATCAAACAAATGATTAAGAATAAATGCTCGAGAACTATATGGAGTAGCTTTGCCAATCCTATTTTTAGACTGATTCGCCATATATATATACTAAGTTTCTCATGAATAGATGGCTGAGAAGTGGAAGCGCCCCCCGAGGGTTCAGTCTACCCCGAGAACCCCCCACCACTTCAATATACGTACGTAGAGTGCGGCATAACCGCTGAACCGCCCAAAAAAACCAATTTTCGTGACATGGTAATCAAAGAAATACACATTTTTTATCAAAAGAACTTTAAAATCCAAGAAAAACCCACAATCCGAAAAGTTTGTGTACAAAATAAAAATCTCCAACCTAAAAAATTTACACCATGTCACGAAATGCGAATCAAACTTCAATATTAAATTTTATGTCAAGAAATGAAACAACCTGATGCAGCTGGAGGATGAAGATTCCAAGGAACCAGGGAAAGATCTGGAGCCCACGGAAACGGAAGCAGCACTACATGGGACAGAACCTGAAGGAACCAAGCAAGAAGGTGCAAACATGGAATGACTGGCAAATGCAAATACATACACGGACGTGACTTAAACTTGAAAACGTTGCTGAGAGAAGTTGTGTTGTAATAGCCCGGATACGTATAACGAATCAAATTTAGAAATGTCGCAAAATCGAGAAAAAAGACGAGAAAAAGAAATTTGAGAAGTCAAAGTTTTTAGGGTTTTCGTACATCTTAGCATTGTACGTATCCAAGGAAAATTTTCAAGTGTGCCACAAAATTTAATCCAAAAATCCCTGAAATTTGATAAATCATGGAGAAACCCACACAGCGATCTGATTGGAAATAACGAATGAAACCTAAAATACGAAGCAAAACTGACCATAAAATCCCGAAGAAGTTGCAGAAAAGCCGGGCCTTGACGGAAAAAACCAGACACTAAACCTAAACACAAATAAAAACACATACGTATATACAAGTGATAAAGCGGTAATAGCGTGTTGGTGAGTGATTGTGAAGTGACACAAAAATTTCATTGAGACTAGTGATATGAGATTTATACGTACTACAGTTAAGGGGTACAAAACATGAAAAAATTGTTCACAAAGTCAGTGGTCGGGTGATATATCCGTAAGAAACGAGTTGGGACTATTCACATGAACTATCTCTGAAAAATATTGAGTGCGTTCAGGAGAAAACTATTGAATATTTTATATCTGCAGTGTCTGTTTTTGAGGAGGCAAAGTTTGGGATGTCAAAACCGGGAAAATTTCGCAAAACTGAATCGGAGGTCAGGATGGCCCGGTCGTGCCCCGGCACACCCTGATCCACTTGGGGAGTAGGAAACTCGGGGAGGGTGGGGTCGACTCCCTTCACCCCCATAGCCAACCCTCCCCCCACAGAAAACTAAATTTAGAATTGGATTTAGAATTGGCTTTTTTGATCCCTTCCATTGCCAAAAAACCCGGCTGAGATTCTACTCAAACTTTCACTTCATCAGAAAACACCTTGGGGGTAACCCCCTCTTTTTGGGCGAAATCCTGGGTTACCCCCTCTTTTTGAGGTGAACCCACCCTGACCCCCTCGTTTTGAGGTGGATTCCCCATCGGCCAAAACACAAAAGAGAAAGGTACTATTGTAAAGAAAAATACCAAAATCTGCAACAAAATGCAGACGGGAGTAACTAATAAAGAATGCAGTATTTTTCTAGAGCCTCCACGCCCCCCGGAGTAGGTCTGGATGGTGGATCGGCCGCACACCCAGACGTGCCCCCACAAGTCCCGGCAACCGAGGTAGTGTCACCCATCGCACCCTGGTGCCGAAGCTGCGTGAGTCCCGCAGTCTGCTCTGAAAAGGTCACAGTCGGTAGAGGGGGATCAGCATCCAGAGAAGGCAGAATAGCATGTTCAGTGCTCACAGATATGAGAGAGTCAGCTTTACACCCCAAACCAGGCACCAACGGCTCGGTACTTGATATATTTTCACGATCAAATTTATCTGGTAATGTTTCTGCAATAAACCGACGCAATTCAGAAATTTGTTGCGTGCAAGTATCTGCACTTTTTCGCATCGAATTGTACATATGTAACTGGATTGCAGCTAACATAAGAGACTTTGTCTGTTTCATAAAAAATATCTCACCGCAACTATCTGATGTTGAATCAGCAGACGAATTTACCCCCAAAACATGAGGTTTAGGTATGGGTGAGGCAGTTTCAATATACCCCACATGGTGCCTGGCTGAGGTGTGCAGGGACTTTTCCTTTGGTGGGGTGCCCCCCATAGGACTAGGAACAAGATGCTGTGGCAGTAAAGGCGCTAGAGGTTGAGCCACTACTCCCGCACAGATGGCGCTGAAGTCGGAACCGAAAGTTGTGGTAGAGTGGGGTTGGCAGGTAGAACATTGCGCTGTGACGTCACCGTCTCCCACTGTGGGTACCCAGACGAACCCGAAGATGGTGGCGGAGACGGTAAACGAAGATGGTGGAGCAGATTGCAGAGCTGGGTAAACTGGTGGTTGGGCATAAAATTGGGGATAAACCGGTACGTATTGTGTGACACCGACCACTTGTTCCAGGGGAAGGGGTCGAACCTTCCAACCCACTGGAGCAAATTGCGGATACTTATCCCAGCAATTATTTGGGTCATGGCCCCTCCTGCCGTAATGGAGGCACTTGTCCTTACGCTTATCCTCAAACCTAGGCCTTGCTTCCTTCCCTTCTTCCCATAATGTCCAAAGCTCCTGAAGTTCCTTACGAAGTTGTTCTAGCGGGTCGTTGGAGCCCCCACCCGATTCTCTCTGACGATGCCACATGATAAATTGGAGGGTCACACGAAAGCACATCCCCTGAGGTGGGGCGTGGGGTCCGGGCGTCAAGTTTATCAATAACCCTTAAAATATCCTCCATAGAGGGTTCCCCATAGGCCCCCAAAGGCGCAAGCGACGCCGCGTACTCGTCATTTGCACCGGCTAGACCTGCTGGACACAGTGCTTCTCCTGGTCACCCGGGTTATTCCAGATGTCCAGCGCCAAAGCTTGTAATTCTGAGATATACATACGTATATGGTCTCCGGGACGTTGAAACCGGTTGACAAATGCTGTATACTTCTGTTGATATGACAGCTGCGGTTTGGGAAATTGAGTCTTCAAAAGCTTCAAAATGCTGTCATAGGAATCAATCATAGAAAGGCCCGCCCGGGAAGCATAAATTTGAGCTTTGCCCGCCAATTTGCTGTACAAAAGCCGAGGCCGCTGTTCTTTCGGAATTTGATAAGTTTCTACCGCTGATTCAAATTGCGGAATCCAATCTTCAACATAAACCAATTCTGGGTTAAACCGGGGCACGTCCCGGAGAATTTCAATATACGTACGGAAAAGGCGCGGATCATGACCTAAAACTGAAGCATCTGTGGCCTCCATAGTCACCGGAGTTGGATGACGGGCAGGCGTCGCTTGTCCCTCTTTGTGGGAAAAAACCCCTTCTGACCTGCTTGCTGTGCAGAAAAACCGGGGGGGCGCCCCCCTATCCGGCGGGAGTGGAGGGTCGGAAGCCACCCGTGAATTTTCCAACACAAAATCGGAAGCTTGGACATTTTGTGGGCTGGTTTCCACCGTCTGATTTGCAATTGGTGCTACCGGACCGGTAACCACTTGGTTAGGTGCCGGTACGTACGTATGAGCCGCCGGCTGTAAAACAGTAGAAGTTCCAGTAGAAAACTGCGCCGGAGAATTATATACGTACACTGGATTTCCGTACATATCAACGGCATAATAGCCGGACTGTGCCGAAGGCGGCACAGACTGAACGATTTGGGGCGTATACGTATATAATGGCTGCTGAGCCGGGGATTGTGATTGAGAAAAACCCGGAGTAAAAGACATTTGTGACGGCTGTTGAACGTTTTGAGCGGCCTGTGCTTGACCTGACGGAGAAGAACGCTGAAACGTACCTTGCGGATGCTGTACAGACGGTGGACACCAGACATGTCCTGAATTTTGACCAAAATTGGGTGATCCCCATTGCGCACCATTTACAAGACTGGGGACCCCCAAAGTGGGTTGCCCCACCTGCCACCGGGACGCCGAGACCGGATTGTGCCCTTGTTCTGAATTAGGCGTAATCTGCGACTGAGGTTGGCACTTGGGTGCAGAGGACTCGGGTTGTCCCGGATGGGAAGGGACGGACATCCCCCGACCCCGACCATATACGCCCAACGTTCTATCAGGTTCTTTTGCAGTACCAACTTGAGCCTGGGGAGGGGCCACAGCTGCAGACTTCCCAGAAGTGGGAAGAGATTGCCTATGCTGGAACTGAATCAAATCATTTTCGGAATTTCGGCTCAAAACAGGTTGGGCATTATTTGCCCCCGAACTTTTCTCACCCGAACGTTTTCCCCCCAACAATTCAGAAACCGTGACTGGTGCTAACCCAAGATCTTTCCGCCAGTAGTGCAAATAATCCTGCATAGCTGCCAAATGTTGTTCATCTTGCGAATCGGAATCGTCTATTTCAACAGAATCGTCAAAAGCATCCAATTGGGGGGGGCGGGGAGGGCCTTTGCCCCCCCCTGAGGCCACCGGGGAGCCGCCGCAATTCTGGGCCCCCGGGAAAAATTTCCCCGGGGGCCCCCCCCAGACACCACTACCGCGGGGGGGCGGCATCGCCACCACCGGGGGCCCCCGGAGGGGGACGGGGAGGGCCGAGAACCCGCAGCCGGCGACCCGGGGGGGGGGCCGGCCCCCGCGGCCGAGGGAGTGCCGCCCCCCCCGCTCGATACATGTGCGCCCCCGGGGCCCGGGGCACGGGGGGGGGGGGGGGGGGAGCCCCCCCCGGGGGAGCGGGTCCGCCGGGGCGGGGGGGGGGGGGGGGGGCCGATCCTCTATCTGTTACTGGTTTCGCCTTAGAAGTTTGGCCTTCCCATAATTGTGAAGGGAGATCGAGTACGTAGCCTTCCGGTCTTCTGGGGGTCCCCCTTCCAATACCTGGAGCAGTTCCTCCCGGGCTAGCGTTGGGGGAGGCACCCCCCCCCCGACCACGACCCCCCGATTTAGCAATACTTTGTTTGGAGGCCATAAGAGTACCTCTGTCTAGATCAACCGGTCCGTCAAAATACGATAGGAGCTAGTGCTCTCTGCTTTTCTCGCTTCTCGTGTTTCCTTTTCTTCTCAGAAAAAGCTAGAACTTTGGACATCTACTGAAAAATCACGGTCGCCACTATTTGTGAGATACTCAATGTGTACCTCTGTGATAAACTGTGTCGGACTTCAGTAAACGATTGCAAGTAGATGTTCAGTGTGTGATATCCAGCCCTAGCCCAAATGAGAGAAGATGCAAGAGATAACTGTAGCTTAGCGAGTAGATTAAAACAGAGTCACCATGAACCCTAGACGACCGTCTCCTAAAGCTAATAGACAAAATAACCGCTAGGTTTTACTATAACGAATACAAAATACTCATACCAGCTTTAGAATAGACATACAAAGTATAGAAAAATACAGAGGGAAACACGATAGCAGAACCCAAAGAGCACAAGGGAGGGCGTTACCCGCTCCCGTTTACCTAAACGTCATCCACGTCTCCTACCCAAGTGAGAAAAGTCACCCGACCCCGATGGCAACAAAACTCCAACTGCCGAGAGGCTAAGCTTTCTCTCTCTTTTATACACCTTGTGCTAGTGGCGTAGCGAGCCAAAAAAGAAATCATCTTTATCATTCATGAATAAAACAAATGTCAAAATAGCTCAAAGTTGAATAATTTCGTCCAATAGAATACACTTTACGCTACACATATGAAGATAACGCCACGTGTACGTTTTAGTGCTGCGCTGCTGCGCAGCCAGCTACTAGTGCACCAATGGGTAATATCCCACAATATTAAGATCAAATAAGCAGACAATGCATTTGGCATATTCTGAAGAGCAGATTAGGTTTGCCTCCCGTCTCGTTAGGAAACTGTATGCTCCGAATGGTAACTGGTAACTCCGAATGCTTGCATGTAAGGGCTTCCCCACCTCATCCCCCAAGGAACGGGAACTGAAAGTGGTGGAACGGGCCTCTCGCGGCCTGAAAAGCTCCTTACGGGCAAAAATCGCGAGCTCGTTTGCTGATGTCCGTCATTGGATTTACGAACAACCCAATGACATTATCACTCGTGCGGTTCGTATTTTGAACTTGGTCGAAGACGGCGACCCCCAGTCTCAATTGGAATCGGTGAGCGCGATCCTCCAACAACCTAGTACGTCATCAGCTGATGGGAGGCGTGTCCCTCCTATCTGCGTTCCATGAAGCGCCAACTTCAAAACATTGAAAACGCTTGGGTTCAGCAAGTGGGTGGTGCCTCTTCAGGTGGTGAAGGGGACTTGGTCACCGCGGGGGGTAGGGGGGGCGGGGCGGAGAATCCGCTCAGTGGCCGGGGGACAAATTTTTTTGCCGAGGTTGTCCGCGGGGGGGGGGGGGTGGGGGGCCAAACACCACAGCACCTTCCCGGTGTGGTGGAGCGATTGAATAAGACCTTACGGTCAATCTTTATGAAGTATGCTGATGCCCATCAGACTGATTGGGACGATTATCTACCTTGGGCGCTGTGCATCTACCGTTCATCAGTCCATAGCTCAGTGGGAGATACACCACATTTTCTGATGACCGGCCATGATCTGCGCTTACCGCTTGATCATTTCTTCGACAGTCAGAATGAAGAAGTCGTGGAGAATTATGATCAGTATAAGAAATCGCATCTGGCAACTCTTCATAAAGCTTGGTCGGAGGCACGTACGTGCTTGGAATCTTCAGCCAGGAAGAACAGATTGGCCCATGAGAAGAAGGTCAGTCCGATCCACTATGAGCCAGGAATGCTGGTCATGCGTAAGGTCACAGGGGTTACCCCCTCAGGCCTGTGCCACAAACTTCAGCCGAAGTATGAAGGACCATACCGGATAATGGAGAAGCTTTCAGAAGTCAACTTCAAGATCCAGAAGATTGGTTCTCAGCAGAAGCAAGAAATCATCCATATTGAAAAATTGAAGCCATATCTTGAGCGGCCGGTCAAGGTATCTTCTTCACGTAAGGATTGATCCATCCAGAGGTAGGTTTCGATCGGGTTTACACCCAACTTGCACGTAAGTGCTGGTCATGGTCAGTTTTCTGCACGTAAGTGCTTTGTGTTTTTCTCTGTCCATCATTTTGTCCATTTTGTTTCTTCATTTTGGTCATTTTGTTCCAGCATTTCGTCTAGTTTCACTTGTTTTCTTGTCTTACGGTAGTTACCTACTGGGTACGTAGGCCGTGGCTTGCACTTATTGATTTTTCATCTGAAGTGGGAGCCTACGGCAGGTACGTATATATACGTATGTATGCACTTTTGCAGTGTACGTGCTTGGTTGGTTGAGGTCTACGTGTGTTTACATAGGTGGGTCTCTGTGGGCCTTGTCACCCCATAGGGTCCTTGTGTGCATACGTATAGCTGTTAGTTTTTCAGCAACTGACAATTGCTGGTCACCTAGTCAGTGTACTTCCCTGCACAAGCAATGGGGGGGTGGTTTCTTTCAAACTTCAAACTTCTATAGGTTGGGTGGGTCAAATTTTTGCCCCTAACACCCTTTCTATTTACTTTTTTTCCTTTTTTATTCCACTTTCCATCACCTCCACCCCATGTTTGTTTACGTATATATGTACCTCACAAGAAAACTTTGCATGTGTGATCGTTTCCTACACTTTCTTTTTGCGTGTTTCAGAAACTGGTGATTATCTTAGCTTCTGGATCAAATATTTTTGCCTTATTCGGTGTGCCTGAGGATTTGTGCCTTACGCTGAGCTTCCATTCTGGCAATTACTTGCCTAGCTTAGCGCCATGAGTGACAACCAGCGACAGGATTTGCCTGGACCCAATCGGTCTGGTCAGCAACCACCAATGGATCCAGATAACCTGGACACTTTTCCGCCTCCTGGTGGTTATGTCTCCGTGGATCAGGAACTAACTGCTGATCAAACGCCGCTTGGGCTCCCGCCTAGACACTCGGATGCCGTTGCTCGTGTTTTCAACGTGCCTCCAAATCCCTCCAGTCACGGTCCCGTGACTACGTCCTCTGGGTTGGCTCAGACGTCTAGCGGTCCGCTTTACAGCGTCGTGACCGATGCCAATCGTGCCGTGGCGGCGGTGACACTGCCGTTTCAACCCCACATGCGGCCAGTTGCTCCAACTCCTCCGCCATCGGGAATTTCCCCCCATCCGGTGGATCTCCCGATCTCTCCGGCTGGAGCAGTTTCTGAGGCTGAAAGGTTTACACCACCAGCCAAGGATGAAACTGAGCCGGACCGGCAGAGCTCGACCCTTCCATCTGGTCAATTGGACATTGGTCAGCAGTCTCGGCCATTGCCGGCAGCGGCTGGGACCTCTTCATCGGGGACTATTTCAACTCCTCCTGGAACTGCTAGGCCAGAGTCACGTCAGAAACGCCCAGCGGCGACTGCGAGTGGAACCGCTTTGGCAGGCCCGTCTGGAAATCCCACGTCTAAGCTTCGGAAGGTTGCGTCGACCCCTTCCGTGGCTGATCTTCTTTCCTCCATTGGAGCCCCGGCGGACGCTCCTGAGGAACAGTCGACAACAGATGAAGAGACGTTGGAACAGGCTCAGCAAGAACTGGCTCGAGTGAATCAGCAGCTTGCTCAAATGCGAGCTCTGCAACGTCAGGCGGCAGCTCGCGTGTCGCAACTGACCTCATCGCCTTCGGACTCGACTGCGTCGCCTCGTCCCCGTCGGGACGCGGCCAAGAAAGCGATTACTCGCATCGCAGAAACGGAGCGACGAAGCCGAAGTATCGATGCGACGTGCCCTACGGACCCGGAAGACCGTTCTCGTTCACCATCAACACAGAAACCTCGTAAACGGGCGAAGTCATCTCATGGGGCCGACCGGTCTCGTGAACCAGTCAGCGACCCACCGGTGGAACCCGGCCCTACTCCTTCTGCGGCTGGTGACGCAGGTAACCCAGCTCATGAACTGGAATCCTCAAAAGGACCAGAGACTGTCGACCTTACGTCAGACGACGATGAACAACAGCATGAAGAATCGGCAGAAACTGAAGAACCTGGGGGCCCTGCTGAACCTGGTCCCGCTAACCCTTTACAGGGATCTGGTCTGTCTGACGACCAGGGTGCCTCTGGCGATCAGCGTTTAGCTGGTGGAATGGATACGCTCCTTGAACGACTACCTACGGTCTCTCCGGATCATTGCCATTCGCTACATCGAAGACGCCTCGAAACCGAGACGATCGAGCAGCAGTCAGCTGAAGCCCGTACCCCCGAAGATCGAGCAGCGAGACTCCTCTACCCGTCGGTCACGGTGGAAGAGATAAATCGGGTGCCTCCACAACGACGCGACGAGGCCCGAGCCGCTAGACGCACGCTTCAGTCTCTTCACCAGCATTTGGCGGATCGGTTGCGTTCGAATTTGGACCCGTCGACTGATGATCAGCTTCGTCAGTCCCTCCGTGCAGCGGCACAGGATCTCGTCTCATCAGACATCATTCGTCAGCACCAGCAGTTCGGTAACGAACGGTTGGTTGTACCATCAAATTTCGGCGGAAGGGTCGTTGTGAACAATTTGATGACCTTTCTGACTGTTATTCCTGACATCTACCGGATGTACCGGGAAACTGGAGTGGTTGCTTTCGACCTCGAAGGTGGGTCTAGCCCCCAATTCGGGAACCTTACGGAAGCTACCATCACAATGATCCAAATGGTGGGCCCTATTCCATCTCCACAGCCCACTGTCTATCTAATTATGGTTAGTGAGATTTTGGCATCAACCTCGGACTTTTATCCGGTTTTGCATTTATTGCAAATGATCCTCCAACCCCCAGAGACTGTTTACTTTGTTACAACTGGGACCACCAATGACCTTCTACGGTTGGCCCGTTTCTGTGGGTTGACTGGACTCGAAGCTTCTTTTGTCGAACTCGGCGAAGTCGTAGCTCAAGCGATTGGCTTTCGAGCGGCTCGTCGTCGACAAATTCCGGAATGGCCCGAGTTACCTTGGGAAAGCCTCCAAGTCACCGCAGGGGAATCCTTCCGGGAAACCCATCTCGGACTGGCAACCCTTGCTGAAGCTTTTGGACTGATTTCTCCCAAAACTCTCCGTCAATCGGGTTTTCGTGGATTCTCTGTCTTTCCGTCGCTTCGGCATGTGCAATACGCACTTGCTGATGTCTTGACCATCTATGGAATTCTGACAGAGGTGGCAAATGGACTGACTTTGAATGAATGGGCCCAATCAATTTATTTGGGTGGTGTCCCATTCACGTACGCAGCGGACAATCGAACCATCCAGCTCTGTTATGCTGAAGGCCGAATCGGTATTGGACCCTTGGTTCAGGCCACGCCCTTTACGCCTTTCGACCGAGATCCCTCACCTATGGAGGTGCAGGAACAGAAAGCCTTACGGCAACGACTAACTGGTCGTCGTGGCTCTATCCATCAATATCGTGGGCGTTTTGCCTGGTCCTTGTTGGCTCCTGAACATTTCGGAGGAAACCGGGCATCTCTCTTACGAGAGGTTTTCTGGGGCCATCTATTCCCTTTGTTGCGGGACTATTACCGTTTGGCTTATCCAATGGTCCGCCGTCGCAATGATCTGCTGGATTTTAACTGGTTTACCCAGATAACCGGCAGAATCCATCCAGCCGACCCCAATCGGACCCCTCTCGACGATTCCAGTGGCGAACAGCAGGACCGAGCTCAACGAAGAGCTCCGTCAGACGATCATTCTGTCTCGATTTCAGATGACGACGCCACCACCGCGATTGGGATCTCGGAAGAATCACCCAATCCGGAAGTGGTCGCCGAAGCTCGTCGACGGGAACGTGAAACCCGGTTGCCGCCACTACCTACGGAGTTACCTCCGCGAACCATCTTCATTCCAGGGACTGGAGACCCACGGGATAAGAACAATCCGCCTATTACCATCCGTTCAACTGGGTCTGGACCATCACCAGCCAGTTCGGTGGTTCAACAGCCGGGGACCCCCTCGGGTGTTCGGGCTCCAGTTTACACTGGATTGGAAGGGGCGAATTTGGAATGGGAACCAGGCCAACAGATGGACCACAGTACACCGGTCTCTGCCCAAATCCCATTGGCTAGCCTCTCCGTACAGGACGTTGAGGACAATATCCAGCCATCTGGTGCCCAAGCCGCCCCTCGCTCTGGTGGCTCCACCCCTACGGAGGAATCAGCCCTGCGTCAATCCGGGGCTTTCGAGAGTAACATTTTTGACCAAATGTCCCCTGATCTGCGTGCGGTGGGTAGATCGGTGGCCTCCGAACCCCTTACGGGAGCTGCTGCGGTAGTTCCTGGATCTGTGGCTCCACCGGTCACCTCCACGGTTGCCGTACCCCCTTTGGTTCGTATGCCAGTGGTGACCCCGTCATCCAGCGTCACCATTGCTGTCCACCCGCCGGTGAGTGGACCTCCTCCTGGTATTGCATCTACCCTTGGCACTGCAACACAGCCAAGATATCCATCAACTCGCGAAGAATTGATGCAATGGTACCCAACGATCCCTCAGCGGTCATATGACGAAGCCTTGCGTTTCGTTATTCATGCTGCGGCATCACCAGCCGGTACCACCGGTCCAACAGGGTTTACCCCGTGCCTCAACCGTTTCGATTTGGAAGACGTTACGGTTATCCGGGAATTTGCCCGCCGGGTGCACCCTTCTACAGGAGAGGTTACTCAGGAACTTGCGGATGTCATTCAGGTGCCAGCTTACCTTCAGGTGTTGCATCGTCAAGCGGTTACCCGCATTGTGGCCTTGATTCGGCTTACGCCGGAAGGAATTCAACAACCGCGTCATCACATCTACGTGGTCGGTCCTCCATCTGACCCTGGTGATCCGGACTTTGATCCTGATCAATTCTTTCATCTGGCTAGAACGGGTTTCCCCGTATACTGGGAAGTCTACCGGGAAATCATCGTTGGCCATGGTCCCCAGCCTTGGTCAGCCATCACCCTCATTTGGCGGAGCCCTCGAAATGGACTGGCTGAATATTCGCCTTTGCCATACATTAACACCTTGAACACTTTGGCTCCCGGGGATACCCATTTCAGTCGGGTAACGGGTGAACTAACTCTGGATGATGGCCATGTCGACGTCATCAATCAGGCCATCCTTGATATGGAAACCCAAGGACAGGACCCTATGTCGGTGATGCGCATGTATGGTGGTCCACCCCGACTTGGTCGAGGCCCGGAACCACAAGGCGCCGCAATGGCTGGTCCGTCTGGGTATGTTCCAGGCCCATCCACGGCATTGGCTCCAAGCACTTTCGCAGCACCTGGAGCATCTGCTATGCCGGGACCCGTCTTTCCGACACCGACCCAGGCTCAATTGGCAGGCCCGCCACAACGATCTGACTTTGTGCTAACATCTGCAGTGAGCGGACCAATTCTGGCTACAGAACCTACTTCGGTAACACCCGGAATGATGCCCATTCGGCAGATGCGACCAACTCTTTTGGGACAATTGCGTCAACAAGGTCCTCAGACTACATGGACTTTGGATGAAACACAACCTGAAGGCGCTTCTGCTCGACCTCAAGGTCAGACGCCTATCTATCCAACTGGATCTACTCGATCGACTGCTTCTGTCTCAGAGGCACAGGGAACATCTGACCGTCATCGTCGACGTTCTCGCGGTCGGGGTAAACACAAGAAGTCTAAATCACCAGCGCGATCGGTGGTTTCCACTGGCTCTCGTCGTGGGAGACAGACCCCTATGGACAGCGATCAGATACCTGGTCCCGCTGACCGGGAAGTACGAAATCGCAGCCAGGGTCATTCACCCACACCGGCTCAGCTCACAGTGGAAGCTCGATCTATGCCTTGGGAGAGTGGTAGTCAACCTGCCTCTCCTGTGCGGTCAGAACCTGAACCTTCGGCAATGCAGGATTCTATGGCCGAGAACTTGGAACGGTTGCAATCACAGGTTCAGCAACTGCGCGAGGACTATGAACAGCGATTTCCGGCGCTTCACCGTCACGCTCCTCCATCTATTGAGGTGCCCCCACCGGCGACACCTTATCAATATCAACCGCAATCAGTCGGAGCGGCAGCAAAACCTCCGGTGAAGTCCCGTTACCGGGAACCAGCGTGCTTCCGCACCAAGGAAGATGGGAAAACTGTCTATATTCGGGAAATTCCACCAGAATTTCCTGATCGCTTCACTGAAGAAACTTTCCCTCCCTTCCGGGTTCTCCTGACGGAATACTATTTCCACTATCAGAACATCGGCATCAGTCATGTGGTCCAACGTGGTCCTGACCAACCGCGTTTCGAGGCTTTTAACATCGAACAGCCTACGCAACAGGAAATCGATCAGATTCGAATCGCTCGGTGGCCGGCGTTACCTCATATCTACATGCGGGATATCGAAGGGAATTGGACGGTTGTCCATATCCATGGCCATACCCAATCGGTTGAGGTCCATCCGACCATCGAATTGCTTCGATCAGTGGTTCTGAACTGGATGCATGACAATGCACATCACGAGGTCCGCTTACCGGACAATGTCCTCCGCTTCTTTTCCACCTTGATGCGCAACCAGAATCCGGCTGTCACGGCTCTGATCAAATTTCATCACCGTACAGGACCGGACACGCATGGACGTTCTGTCCACGAGTCCCGCTGGACGATCGAGAACTACCGCGACCCTCAAGGTATGTTCCATCCGGGATTTTCCCATGATCGTACCGGTCTAACGCAGCGATGGGCTGAAATCAACGCTCTTGCGGCAATGGTGC
Source organism: Trissonchulus latispiculum (assembly GCA_030248195.1). Taxonomy (NCBI): domain Eukaryota; kingdom Metazoa; phylum Nematoda; class Enoplea; order Enoplida; family Ironidae; genus Trissonchulus; species Trissonchulus latispiculum. Next base: position 31,369 of record JASAND010013363.1, read on the forward strand.
CTGAGCTGAGGAACTACCCACATCTGACGGAACAATTTGAGAAACGGGCTCTCTTCATGATTCCTGGTGAAGCCAGACGACACCGCGTCAGAATCATTGCCATCATTGATGCCATGAAGAAGTATTGCCGACCTCAAGTGCCCGGAATCAGAAATTTGGCTCCCGAGGAGTTCATCTATCTGTATTACCGGCACTACTTCGTTTTCTCATTCATGTATCCGATCAGAGGCGGCATTGGTTTGGATGTTCCCCAACTGCGCAATAAGCGAATGGAGACGAAGGAGCATCTCTACCATGCTCGAAAGGCCCATTTCTGTCGTCGTCCAACCATGGAAAACGCCATTCTCCGCATGAATCGTTCTTCTGGCTATGACGTCAAGGACGAGGCCGATCGCCATATGCGAGAATGTCCCGAAGAACGCGTTCAGGTATGGCATATGGGTTACGACCAACTGACCCAGCGATCCATCATTTTCCATACCTTCTATCATTCAGCCGAGATGCAACGGGAACTGGTCGAATCATTGGGATGCCTTTACGGCAAGGCTTCCAGTGACCCGTTTTGGGGAATTGGATTTTCCATGCCTGATTTGCCCGACGGACGAAAAGTTCGTAGTCGACGCGACTTGGATCCAAACGGTCCTATTGGTTGGGTCTATGACACTCGTCATTGGACTGGAAACAACATCCAAGGCGGTATGTATACGGAGCTGTTCCTCTGGTTTACCCAAGCTGGTCCAGATGACCTCTGGAAGAATCGGTTTACCCGAGAACCTCTGTCGCCGCGTGAGCTTCAAGATTTCAAGGCTCTCGTTCTCAAACGCATCGAGAGAGCGGCTGCCAACTATAAGGCAGATCGCCCAGCGCCGCCGTTCCATCGTCATGATCCGCCTCGTCGACTCGTCAATGAATCCGTCGTGGATATGGGTGTGAATCGCCGTGGATTGCACATCGCGGGCTGTGAACCATCAAGTGATCGGGACAACGTCTTCTTCCCAGCAGCCTTCATCATCATTTGGAATCCTTTGGAAGGCATGCCTGTGAACCAGCCTGATCGTCGTGAACTGCTCTATCGCGAGTTCTGCTAAAGGGTTTACACCCACAATGAAGCGGCCTTACCTTAGGGTTTACACCCACTTCTCGTATCATCATGTCCAATCTTGTCCATATCAGTCTGTTCTTACCTGAACTTTTCTGAAACCTGGATATTTACCTTGAAACCTGGACTCTCTGAACTTTGAACCGTTGGAATCTAAAAATTATCCTTACCTTTGACATTTTCCAATGAACCTGATATCCTGGACTTTTTCACTGCCAAATCTCCATTGCCATGAACAATCATTCCATCTCGATTTGCTCAATGGATCATTCCATCACCATTACTGGTTTACACCATCTGATATGCCAAAGAACTATTCCAAATCTCATATCACTCAGTTTTGGTGACTATGCATAATTTTTGTGTCATATTTTTTGTGATTTCTATGTCAATCCTGGTAACTTTGGTAGCTTTGTCAGAAATTTCTAGTTTTGTTATTTTGTCAGTACGTAGGTATATCTATGCTGTATTTTTCCTTGTTGTTTTGCTCATATAGTTAGTATTTTGTTAATTTAGGTTAACTCGTATTCTGTATTTCGTATTTTTGTTTTGTTAGTATTCGATACTAGTATTTTATGGGCTTACCCCAAATTTCTATTACTGATTCTATGTTACGTAGCTTTTGACTAGTCGCTTTCTTTGTCGTTTCTTTTGTGTTTTGTAGTTTCTATTTTTCTTGTTAGTATTACTACTAGTTTGTCTCGAAAATATTTACTCACGAATTTGTTCTTTGTTTTGTTCCTGGTTCTTGTTTTTGATTAGTACGTAAGTTCTTTAATCACTTGGCTTTAATTGCGTGTATTCAATACGTGTATATTTTTCTACTTACAGCTGTCTGTTTGTTTGTTTCGTTTTGTATGAATGTTTGAATGTATGAGTTGTTTTTCTTGCAAGCTTTGTATTGGCCTTATGCCACCATATTTCTACTGTTTGCATAATACTTGGAAGCTCACTACATTAGTCTTTTTGTGTTTTTGTAATAGTATGTATAGGTTAGAGTGTTTTGATGCTTTCGTATTACATTAGTTGCCTTACATACATTGGTCTGTTGTTTTCTATGGTCAAGCGTTTGGCTTGTACCTTGGTCGAAATTATTCTAAATTCATCTATAAAGAGTTAGTAAATACCTATGGGATTGGGTTTGGTATTTTTTCCCATTAGGACAGGTCCCTAACGGTATTAGTGGTCTAAATTCTTTATACTTTTTCTTTTCTTAATTTTTTCTTTCTACTCCCCATGTTTCCGTAAACCAGTGGAATGGAAAGGATACTCCGGACCTTCTGGTTTACTCCAACTTACTTTTTGGTATGCTTACCATACCATCTTTAAGGTAAATTACTTTACCACTACCGTTTGATCACATCCACCAAAGGAGAGAATTCCTTCTCTCTTGGCCCCTTGAGTATTTCTCTGGTTGTTCGTATTTACTCTCTTTGTAATTTTATATCTTTTCTAAACTTCTTACAGGTTCTGTTACCGGAATCTTATTTTGTACTGTTACTAATCTCCGTATTAGTATGTGTTATTCCCCATATATACTTGTATTTTGTATTTTTCTACTGATTTTTTATTGTTACGTAGGAAAGTGCAGTGTCCCATTTACATGGTGTCCTCGCAGGAGCTCGTCATGAGAGCCCTGGGGAGATGTAGAGATAGTATGTAAATCATTCATTTATGTATTGTCACTTTGTTGTTACACACCCAATACTTTTTCGGCCCTTAGCTACTGCTTGGCTTTAGCTAACGTCATCATTCTATTTGGTTGGTCGGGGAGGTGTTGTTAGGTGGGATGTAACTATTGGGTAGGTGATCAAACTTGGGGGCGCTGTATGCGCATGTCAACTTCTGGTTGGGGGGGTGGGTTTTCTAAGCCCCGCCTACTTTGGGGGTCTCCCTTGAAAACTCCCCAACACATCAGTTGTGTTAGTTTCTTTCCCAACTCCAGTCGGTTATAATCGCTCGTCGGTCGCCCGATTACCACCTACTTTCGTTTGGGTCAACGCTCCGGTGTTTCCTCAACACCTACGCTTTCTCCCCCTGGGGTGTACACTGTACTGGGTTCATTCAACCCCAAGGTTTGTTTGTATTGTTGTGTGTGTGTACTGTTTGTCTGGGATTGACTGTCTGTCAGGGCTTACGCCCACTGTATGTACGTACGTTTATTAAATCATTTATCTAACGGCCTTGTTATTTTGGTAGGTTAGGGTTAGTTGTTAGACTAGGCAGGTAGGAATATTATTCTTCATTGTATTAAACTTTATAGTTTGGCGAGGCTTCCTCGTCCTGGTTCCTGACAGCCAGGTCCGGTATCTATTGAGCGACAGATCCTCCGACAATTACTTGTCGGGTAGCCAATTGGAGAATCACATTTGCGCTACACAGTCATTAGAAGCAAAACATTGAGTTCGAAAACCTTGACAATATGCAAAATTATACAGTGTATGTGCTATACTATATAATACTGACGTCCAAATCCAAAAAGACATAACTACAATTATCGAAAACTTGAAAGTTGACTTTTGAACTAACCACAGTTGGACTGGGAACAACAGAACTTCGGTAGCCAGACTGTTCCTAAATTTAGCAACTCTGCTACTAAAATAATATTTTCGTATATCTAAACGAGAAAATTCAGGAGTGATTTTGAGATTATGAATCGTACCATACTATCATTGTCATGCACTAAAAAAATAAATGCAATAACATACAAAAAAAGTGTGTGTATATACATGTTCTTTTTTTATTAATTTTCTTTTTTAAAAACAATCTTACATATATTTCTTAGGTATACGTCTGAGCTTATTTGCAAAACTTCCTAACAGGTTGTTATTAATCAATAAGCTGAAATTAACGTACAAATTTCTACCCTTTTAAAGAGATTCCTACATTCATCTCTACCAAACATGGCCGAAAGTTTCTTTCCCGCTTTTCTCTACGTGTAAGCCCTTTTTATGAAGCTTACATGGTATGATACGGTGATAAGGCATTTCTTTAGATAGTGGTTCGACAATTGTACCGTGGTGTGATCTTGTTATCACTTCTGTGAAATACAGGCGAAATGATCAAAGGTCACGAATATTTAAGTAGAAGCTAACAGCATTGTTGCCAAAATATCTTGTTTGGAAACTTTCTCAGTCTCTAGAGCAAGCTTTTTCCATTTGAAATTGCTTCGTGGCCATTTAAGTCCCACCATGCTGAAGTGGTGTTCGTTTTCCCGTCATTTTTCCACCATCTCATTTTCACATGTTGGATCTGTATAGCCCAGGACAGGATCTTTAGCCTGTTTTTGAAAGTTTTCCAAAATTGGATCTCTGACAGTTCTGTCTCATGCGAAATTTCACCTCAAACTTAAGGTCTGCACGTTATGTGTGTTAGAAAAATTTTGAATGGTTTCAAAAATCAATTTAAAATGTTAGTACTCTAAATTAAAATGCTGTTTGATCACATCACTGTGCCAGGCCGTTTTCAAATGGTAAATACTGCTATCCAACTTTGGCAGATGTCAAGATTTTTTGTCACTGATCTAAAAATTGAAATCGTAACTCATACTGATCTTAACATCCCTAGTTAACTTGTAGTGAAAATTAACATAATTGGAGAAGGTACCTAACGATCTCATTCCATCATCACAATGTGGACTCAAATCTAGCTGTGGAATCTCTAAAAGTTAATTTCTTATTGAAATTATAATTAAATAATATATATGGAGTATGATTGAAATAGACATTCTTTACCTGAAACCTAAAGGATTCGTAGGCCTAGTTTTTGATTCTATTCATGATGTCAGTCACATGATATGATTCAGTTAGTTGCATTTATACGGCTGCATTTTGGATCCAGTCTAAATCTAAACTTAACATTTATAAACGTGTAATACTCTTGACTCAAGCTTGAATTGCTCTATTTCCAGAAGATAATGACATTTTGTGCCCTACTATCCTTTCTGTGTCACACTGTAGCCTGGCTAGCCGTAGGCTACGCTCTCTACTATGTCGCTGTAAAGCCTAGCCCGTTACCGATAGCCGGCGTATACGCAGTTCCCGGTAAATGGTTCTGGCTCAAGTACTGGTTCCTGCGCCTGCTGCTGCGGCTGAGACGAAGCCTCGCATCGAAGCAGACCGGCTACGGGATCGCGTCCAAGTCGGACATCGCGGAGATGGAGCGGGTCCAGCCGCTGGAGTCGCCAGAGGCCGTCGACGCCGTCTATTTCAACGGATCCAACTCGACGGGCGACTATTTCGTTGCCGCAGTGGCCCGACGACCCTACGCTGCTCAGACCGTACTGATGGTCTATCTCAAGGGGATGGGTTTGCTCCAGCTACCGGAACACCCGGACACCAGCCTTAAGACGGAAGAGGATGAATCCTCCTTTAGAGGTGGTGGTCTCACCATTACCCCCGTTAGGCCGATGAAAGAATGGCGACTCCACTATGACGGACAACTTAGGTAATAGCTTTGGCATCGCTCAATAGACAGTTACATAGTTGCCATCATGTAGTTCTAGAGGGATGCGACTCTATGACATCGGCTACCAATCGGGCTTAGTGCTTTGAAAGATCGGTTCCTTTGCATGAAATAATTAACTAGCACTATAAATATAGCCTTTGTTTTATTTTGATATAGTTAGTATATAAATTTAATACAAGTGTATATATATTATGACAAAAATATTTTACAATTTTAGTGCCAGGTGCTGCTTTCGCCGACTTGTTGGCAATTGTCGACTGTCCTCAATGGTAAATCTATGCCTTTCAGTTTTGTTTACTTGTTTGTGTATTTCAGGAAAGAAGATGGCTCCTTGCTGGACGTCAGGTTCGACCTGACCTGGACCGCCGTCACGCCTTACTTTGACTTCGACGCGGACATGGACGACGCTGCTACCTGTCAGAGCATCGCCCGAGAGCCCTGGGATCGTCAATTCTTTCAGCGACTGAAGGCCGCCCACCAAACCCACCACGAGCAGTTCGGTGACTACCGCGGCACCGTTCAGCTCAACTCCGAGCCACAGCGGGAGCTCCGCCTGACCGGGGCTCGTGACCACAGCTACGGCGCCCTGCGAGACTGGCGCCACCTCCATCGATACTGCATGCAGTTCGGCCACCTGGAGGACGGGACCTGTTTCAACATCGGTCTTGTCTCCATGCCAGGTGTCCTCATGTCCCGACTGGACATTGGCTACCTGGTCAACCGCCAGGGCCAAAAGTACGCCCTGGATTGGTGCGATCTTCAGCCGGAGCTGGTGGGGGAAGACGGCCGGCCGCCGGACCGGTTTCAGTTCCGGTTCAAGGCCGGACCGAATGTCTATGATCTTTGCTGTCTGGTGAAGCACAGACCGACCTTTTTCATCGGTCGGCCCAGAGATGCCATCATCCATGAGCAGATGTGCACCTTTGTGGTCAACGGGGTGCGCGGTTGGGGTGTCAGCGAGTGGCAGTACAAAAATGTGTCTAACGATTAATCGGTTTGTTTTTGTTAACAATTCTGATTATCAGGGGTTGTTTGTTGCTGTATGTTGTAGCCGTTTTCTATTATAGCCGCAATGTAACAGTGTTGTGAAATATTTGGTCCCCCGCCACAGGTTTCGTATAGGTGAACAATTCTGTTACTTTCAATTGTACTAGATTTCTCTTGGAAATACGATTAATTTGATGTTTCTATAAGTGGGTGGTTGTGGTGCCCATGGGTACTCGCCGGCCGACTTCCAATTCAGTGGGTACCTGCGGGCTAAGAGGAGGTCAAGCAGCCACTTTCAATCACAGCAATTTCGGTTCACACGAAATTTTGGGCCGATTTTACAGGAAACCATGCAATCTACATATAGTTTCAATTTTTTTTCAAAATTTTAGGCTTTGTTTTTTATTTCTGTAGTGTAGACGGACTAGTGTCAAACCAGCAGACCTGCTGGCAAGCTGACCGTCGGCCATCAGCCAGCCGGCGGGCCGGCGTCGACTAAACCAGGAAATGCGCTATATTATTTGTTGTACATGACCAACACTGTACGCAGCACGCATCAGTTGACCGTTTACAAAATGCACAAAAATATGGCTAATTCTGGTACCGGCCAGCTTGTAGCTTGTATTGACCGTCTGGCCGTTCAGCCATCTCCGATATAAGACATTATCGCATATTTTGTAGTCCCCCATGGGTTCTCAAAACAAGACAAGCGTTTAGCGTAATATAGCTTCAATGCTTCTGCAGGGCCCTTCAAAGGTGACTTCGACATGTGTTAAACATAGGAAAACTAAAAAGTTAAGTTAAAAAGTTTGTGGCAGAAAATTTTTGCTGTATGAAAGATACAGCTCTACAACTTTGCACACAAGTTAAGGACATATTCTAAAGTGCAGCTATCTACTATGTTGCAATTCGGTTGATTGACGGATTTTTGGCGAATTTTTAGTCAGTATTTTAGAAAACCATGCATTTTTGGACCATAAAAAACAGGATCTGCCGTACTCTTTCGCTTCTTCTGAACAACTGACAGAAGTTGCAGAAATGGCCAACAGAAAGCTGAACTCTACGCATAAAAAGACATATTATGAAGATATTGGCAATTTTGTGCAGCTTATCGTAAGCTCAGGAAACTGCCACAAAACAGCCATTTTGATTGAAGTAGCAAATTTTCACAATTTTCGCATTCTTTTGTTAGTTCCTCACCAATCGTGTGATAGAAAATCACCAAGTTGGCAGATTAATATATCCGTCTTCCACATAAGGTAGCCAAAACAAGTGCGTCAATATTGAATGTCTGCTGTGGAGGCACTATAGATCATTACAGGTGAAAAAATGCCATTCCATTTTCTCCAAATATATTTAGCCAAATAGAGTATCAGTGAATAGCTAATGGAAAGAGGAACAACTTTTCTAACAGAATTACGGGTCTAAACTGCTGTCGATGCTAGTTATAATGAGTTAAAGTTATGCTAGGCTGTGCTCCAAAATTAGGACAGTTTTTCACTAAAACATGCATTGTGAACGCCTGGATAGCGAGCCTTGAGCAGCTACTACATCTGCACTAAAATACTGCTTAGTAAAGGACTAATTTGGTGAAAACGAAGTTTTCCAGTTTTCAATCTTTGAACCTGAATAACTGTCAGTATGACTCACTTCGATATTGCCTTGTTTTTAAGAACATGAGGGCCGCGGAAATGAGATGTACTGCGGAAATGAGCGAAATAAACCGGTTTCCTATATTGACTACTTTACTGTACAGGCTGACATAGGGGGTCACCATATATCAATGTAAAATAGTTAAAACGTCGATCGATTAAAGAAAGACAAATTAAGCGAGTACAAAACTATCCACACCAGCAACTAAAACTAAGGAAGAAAGGATAGGCGCAACAATGCTTTGGTCTGTCAAATCCAGCTACTGCTATACCTCCTACCCAACTAACGAGAATTTCTTTACTGTACAGGCTGACATAGAAGCACACAATATATAAATGCAAAAATAATAAAAATGCATTTTTCAACACTATCGATTACAGCGACCAAAACAGACTATAAATGCAAAAAGGTCAACAATTTTGTTCCTGAATAAATAAAACATTACGAAGTGAAGAAAGCACTGTAGCTCCTAGTGAAGTAGTACAAATATATAACCTGATAATGTATACGTATAATCAGTGCACTGGAATAAATAGAATGCTAATAGCCATTAATAAATAAAAATTAAAGAATATACACATTAATAAATAAAAATTAAAGTATATACACGTATGTATGTACAGTAAAAGTATATAGAAGAGAAACAGACAATAACTATATACTACCTAAATGCCAAAAAACATTGGTATTCAAATAATCGCAAGAATAAAGGAAGGATCAAACTTTTGCAGAAACTGGAAATATTAAATTCAGAGAATAACATCACAGCACATTATCACTAAATTATCACTCACACAGCACAAAACAAGAACATGGGGCGTTGACGCTATTACTGCTTATTAATAGCTCGACAGTTATGCAGATTATTTCATAGTACCAGTCGCGAGTCCCAGTCGTCAACGCGCTACATTGCCATGCTACATCAGGAGACGTCGACGCGCGTTGACGCTTCCAAATGAAGCATCTCGCCTAGACGTCACACCAGAAGCGCCGACGCGCGTCAACACGCCCATTTGTAGCATGCCAGTTTACGGACATCGACAGCCGTTGATGCGTTCAAAAATGATATTGACGTTTGTAGATGCACATCGGCCCGCGCCGACGCGCCTACACCTGCGTTCGCGACTACGAAGGCACCTATACAGTTTCAGTTAGGAAAGTAGTATATACTTCGAGAATTTTATATCATTATGTTGCAACTAACTATATGTATATCTTTTTAGTCATATAGGAATTATTTAGCTGGTAAACTTTTTATAAATCTGACAATGATTGATATTTTATTTGATGAAAAAGTCGGGAAACCCACTGGATTTTAGATAAAAGTCCTTGTTGATCAAGAGACCGCAGGAACAGAACTAACCAATTTCTATATGCTCAACCTAATTTTTGAATATGACAATTTTTACTAAATGTCAGTTTGGCATGTTTACACCTGAGACTAGTGTTTGAGGCAGGCCGGGGTTTCACCGGCCGGCCGGCCGATCGCCGGCCGGCCCGGCCGAGCCCATCGGCCGGCCGGCCGGTGAGCCGGCCGGCCGGCCGGCGGCCGGTGAGCCCGGAGGCCGGCCGGTAGCCGGCCGGCCGGCCGGCTACCGGCCTAAAGCAATTTGCAGTGCAGTATTATAACTTGTAAGATATTTATTTTCGAATGTTATCTTAGAAAAATAGCACAGCATAGCATAGAAAATTAGGTAGATAACTAGATAACTAGATTTGGAGTTCATTTTACGGTTAGTTTCTCTATTTTGTAAATTTCTGATTGGAGATTTGTATCCCAGCCGGCGGCCGGCCGGCCGGTCGGCCGTTAGCCGGCCGGTAGCCGGCGGCCGGCCGGCGAGCAAAAGTCGTCGGCCGGCGGCCGGCCGCCGGCCGGCTTAGGCCGGCCGGCCTCAAACACTACCTGAGACGCCCTTCCTCAGGGCCGAAATGTTTCCAGCATATTGCAGGATCAAGACTGGTACATCAGGAAACACTTTGCGTCTCTTACTCTTCCTATTATAGACTCTTGGTGGTATACTTTTAGAGAACCAGTGGACTGACGTAAACAGGGAGAGGATTAGAGTCTGGTGAGGGTCTCAGCCTGTTCCTGAGTCTGGCGACGCTTCAGCGCCGCATAGTAGACCGAGTAGGCGAGCAGACCCAGGAGAATGAAGGCAAACGAGATCAGGATCAGGATGCCAAACATCCGATAATCCGGGAGAATGATGACCAACACATTCTTGAGCATATCCATGGACTGATTCAGGGCGCTCTGAACGGCACTGATGACGCCACGCCGCTGCTCTGGGACGGACTCCTGAAAGGACTGACTGATACTCAGGTCCACAATCCAGAGACCTGAAAACAGAAATAGAAAATGGGCGGATGAGGAGAGGAGAAAGCTGAAGGCAAAATGAAAAACAAATACGGAAATCCGGAGTGCATAGTGAAAGAAGAAAAAGAGTAAAAGAAAGGCACTATAGGAGAGGAACCAAAGACGAGTCACCCCCAAAGTGCGTCCACCAAGTCATGTCCTGCGCAAAATGTGAAAAATTGTGTTACGACATTTATATCAGCTGATAGCTGGTGATGTCAGCTATCCAATGATATAAAAGTTTTCGATGTCACGTGCTCACACTCCGAATTATAGCTGCAAGAACCAAACATATTTTTTCAACTTCTCATGTCCAGCAATTTTGGCGCAATGTCCAATTTATAGTTAATTGAGTCTTAAAAACTTATTAGTTAACGGATTTCGAATATTTAAGCTTCTGTGCATAGCTGACAATTAGTTTATTTAAATAAAATAAGGAACCTCGTCCAAATTCAAAGCGTTTATTACAACCGTATAATTTCTACCGTATATACGGTTTCATAAAGCATCTACGCTTTTAAATGAAGCAGTTTTTGTAGCTGGTCTCAAGCCTATGCTCACAAGTACGCATATGTAGCGCGGCAAGAAGCACAAAGCAAAACTAAGCTGGCTTGGCTGCAGCACTTTGAAAAGATGGAGAAAAAAACTGAGAAACATGAATACAACCTACGGTTTGTATAAACGTTTTACAAGAAATAAAAATGCTCCTCTGGAGCATGAAAAAAGTAATATGGGTTATGGTGAGGTTGTAAAATCAAGAGAGGACTAGTCTTTAAAATGCTTAATATGGGGCTAGGTTCAAAAATAGAAGAGGACTAGGTTGTGAGCGAATTAATATGGGCACAGCTTCGCCGAACAACCCATATTCGCGGTTTGTAAATGTAAATTTATTATGCATATCCACGATACATTTAGTTTATTGTTCATAAATAATCTACAGCTACGGTATGTGTTCGAGCTTTATTCCAACTTTTATTTTAGCAAACGTTTTCTTCGATAAATGCTTTATACTAACCTGCGCAATTTACGTATCCATTTATACGGAAAATTTATATTCAAGAATAATTTAGGACTCTCCGACGATCTTCTATTTCCTCCTGACTTGGACCAATAGCTTTAGCATAGCCTTAGATCTCTCCTAGTAGTAGAGCCTGCCGTAGTTCAACACAACAAAATGATGATAATTTACGTATATATTCCTAGCTAGTCTAACAGTGCATGCAAACAGCTATATTCAATGAGTATGCAACGTTTAAATTTTTTATTGACTGACATTGATAGCTCTAAGCTAAGACGAAACGTGAAATCCCGCGAATATGGGTTGTTCGGCGAAGCTGTGCCCATATTAATTCGCTCACAACCTAGTCCTCTTCTATTTTTGAACCTAGCCCCATATTAAGCATTTTAAAGACTAGTCCTCTCTTGATTTTGCAACCTCACCATAACCCATATTACTTTTTTCATGCTCCAGAGGAGCATTTTTATTTCTTGTCCTTCTGTCATTTTAAAGGATCCCTTTCCAGCAATGCGGTAATGGATACAAGGAGCTTGAACAGTGCCGTAGGTAGAGCAGAAAACTGATTATATAAATATATATAGTACCACTGAATTCTCACCTCCGCCCCAAGCTTCGGCCGCTGCAACCTGTGTTTGTGGGTAGTATAAGGATAAAACGTTTTCGCCTCCCCAAAGAGTTCGACAGTATGCCCATCGTGTTCAGCGACACGGATTTCCTATATGGATACCGTAATAGGGCCGAAAAACGTTGTTTTAGGCGGTTTGACCAGTGGTCAGTAGGCACCATAGACCATAGTGACCACTGGTCACTTCCCTCGATTTCGGCAATATGCCCATTGCAACGAGCGTAGTCGATTTCCTATATATGCCCCCGACCAAAACGCCGAAAAACGCAGTTTTAGGCCGTCTGACCAGTGGTCAATAGGCCCCACAGGCTGTAGTGACCAGTGGTCACTTCCGTCGGTTTCGGCAATATGCCCATTGAAACGAGCGTAGTCGATTTACTATATATGCCCCCGACCAAAACGCCGAAAACGCAGTTTTAGGCCGTTTGACCAGTGGTCAATAGGCCCCACAGGCTGTAGTGACCAGTGGTCACTTCCGTCGGTTCCGGCGATATGTCCATTGAAACTAGCGTAGTCGATTTACTATATATGCCCCCGACCAAAACGCCGAAAAACGCTGTTTTAGGACGTTTGACCAGTGGTCAATAGGCACCACAGGCTGTAGTGACCAGTGGTCACTTCCGTCGGTTTCGGCAATATGCCCATTGAAACGAGCGTAGTCGATTTACTATATATGCCCCCGACCAAAACGCCGAAAAACGCAGTTTTAGGCCGTTTGACCAGTGGTCAATAGGCCCTATAGGCTGTAGTGACCAGTGGTCACTTCCATCGGTTTCGGCGATATGCCCATTGAAACGAGCGTAGTCGATTTACTATATTTGCCCCCGACCAAAACGCCGAAAAACGCTGTTTAGAGTGAGTTTTCCCAACTTTGACCCTGGGCGAGGAACCACGGGAGCCATGCTGACCAGTGGTCACTTCGGGCGGTATCGGCAGTATGCTCATCGTTTTCAGCGACCCCGATTTACTATATATGGGTACCACCCCAAGGCCGAAAAACGCCATTTTTAGTGACTTTTAGGCCATTTCTAGTAAAAGTGGGACTTAGAAACTTTTCGCCCAAACAGGCCAAAAAAATGCAAAGTTTGGGCCCATCTCCTGAAAGCTAGGGAGCAAAATTAAAAAATCCCACTCGTTACTTTATGCACCCCTACTGGTAATTTTCAACAAAAGATACTAGACCTCTCCAGCTTCTACCCAGTTCTAGAAAAGTGTGACCAAAATTTGCGAAAAATAGCGAAAGTCCGACTTTGGGACCTTGGCACAGAGCCAAAATTGGCCAGGTGCCAAAATGACCAAAAAAAGGTAGCATGGGGGGATCCTGTCTACCAACATATAATAGTAGTATGGTGCCAAAATGCCCACATCGTTCCAACACTTCGCCGTAAAATGCATTTCCAATAAGCGTTATTTACTCAGAAAAAAAAACAAACGCACGAGTGCAAAAATTCGAAGTTTCGAATTCGAACCAAAAGTATGGTGGTACTTGTAGTACTACTCGAGTTGTTTACGATGGTAACCTTTTTACCACTCCCGGGCCTCTAATTAGCTGGCACCAGGCCAACACGGTCTCCAGGGGGCCGCGCAGACGCCTTTACACCCATATTATGTAGGGGCGCTATCGCGCCCCTACATAATAATACGCTTTTAAAGCAAACAACGGTAGTAATATACGCTTTAGATTTGGACGAGGTTCCTAAGAAAATTGAAAAATTCCTCAGGTTTAGAAAACCCAGACAAGTTTTTAAAAGTACACGATGTAGCCTAAAGTGCGTCATCGTCAATTTTGTGTTAGCTACCAAATACAAAACTTATTCCCAGTTTTCGGAAGCTCAGAACATTTTCAATCAGGAAATTTTGTCATTTCTGGAGAAAAATCTACAGTGTTTGAGTTAAGCCCCTAAAACCGTAAAAAGTTCAAACATTCACAGCTTCTTCTGTACCTAATATTTTGCAAACAAATTAGGTTTATAGGTTGTTTTGACTGCCTTCTTTCACTGCAGCAACATAAAACAATATTTACAGGGTAAATTTGTTGTTAAATGCGGATGACGCGGTTTTTGGACTCCCCCGACGCACATTAAACGACGTCCCCAGGCCCGCACCCAGGATTTTCAAAAGGGGGGGGGGTCCAAGGTAAAATGCAAAGGGGGGTCTGGGGGGCGGAGCCCCCCCAGAAGTTGAAAATTTTTGCATTTTTGCCCAAAAACAGTACATTGGACGTTAATTTCTTGCAAAAAGTCAATTATCGCGCCGAAGGCGCGAAAATTTTTTAAAAATAGTTGTTTTTGCCATAAAAATAGCAAAAATTTTCCATTTTGTCATCCCAAAAGGGGGGGTCTAGACCCCTTGAACCCCCCCCCCCTGGGTGCGGCCTTGGACGTCCCCTAAACTATGTACAGTCCCGGCTGAAAGTAACCCTCCTTTTTTCGCGAGCATTTCGCAAGTTGCTCGCGAACAGTAGCAAAAAGTGCTCGCAAGCTTCTACGAGCAGTTAGTTTTTATGTTACTTTTTCTAACACCTTTTGAATGTTTTGCCAAAAAGTTCTATGCACTTCATCTAAGTACATAATGTGTATACTTATGTGCGTATATATATGAGTACATATATGCAACTGTTGAATTACAGCTGAGCAGCTTTACTAGCCGTATATAAGTAAAGTAATAGGCGTATATACGTGTGTACGTGACAACACTACTGTAACTAACGTAAGCAGCTACAGCTGCATCAAAAAGCTTGAATAAAAAATTTGAAAACTGGGAAGGTTTCCGTAAAGAAATATAACTACATATAGAAAAACACGACGAGCAGACGCGAGCAAGCCTAAAAAATACTACGAATTTTCGCGAGTTGCTCGCGAATTGCTCGCAGGCAAAAGGGTGGGTTACTTTCAGCCGGGACTGTACGTCAACATCAAATTTAAACTGTAAAATAATTAGGAACTTTTACAATTTGGATTGAATTTGGTTCAGACTGCTAGAATGACTAAAGAAAATATAAAATAACAACCATAAAAAGTTTTACCTTATACAGTTTAAGATTGCACTAGCTAGAAAATTATGACTCCGAAATGTGAAATCTGTTCAAAAAAGGTGACGCATCTTTGGGTCGTCTCCTATATTTTTGAGGGGGGGGGGGGACACATTATGACCAACGTGGTTCCAGAAGCTTTGAAAATTACCTACCAGATGCTCGAAATATCATACGCAATTTGTTTTTTGTGCAAGAACTTATCTGCGAAAGACGTAAACATGTTCCCACTTTTTTCGAGATGGGCTCAAATCCTGCTCTGGGCAACCTTGGTGCCGAACAGCTGTAGGGTTCACCAATATGGCTGTCAGTGCGTACTGCATAGACAACGGTCAAAACGGAAGGTTGTCCGATTAGGGTCATAATGGTGTCATTCAAAAGCTCTCCGCGAGCTAAGAAAAAGTTATAACAGGGCCAAACCATGAAAATGTTCCGAAATTAAATTTTTGGCCTAAAAGAATTTGATAGATTATGACGCGGCAACATGGCAAAACAAGGTTCTCGCTAATAGTACTGCTTATTTTGGGAACGGTCGCGAGCTGCCAACCCAACTGAGCTTAGCAATAAACAGGAAAGAAGTCTGCGACAGCCTGTTGATGCCGGCACGATTTTTTGGATCTTTTGCGCTTTCCCCCACCCCAGCCCTAACTTTTCAGCTTTTCGTTAGCTCAGTATAAGCTTACATCTTAAGCTTACAACTTTAGCTTATACTGAGCTAACGAAAAGCTGAATCGAAAAACGGATTTCAGATTCGTGCTCAGCGCCCCAGAAAACCCTTGTATAAATGTTTTCAGCAAAATTTTTTCAAAAAATTTTTTGGTTCCCCTTAATCCCCTCTTACCAAACAAAAATTTAAAATTCTTTAAAATTTTAAAATTTTTTAATTTTTGAATTCACCAGCCTCCAGTATGCACCCACACCAAATTTCAAAGTTATTTGTCAAAAAAATCAAAAGTTAAGGCGGGGGGGGGGAAAGCGCAAAAGATCCGATTTTTTATTAGCAACCATTCAAATACACACGTATGTACATACGTACGTACCAAATCTAGCCAAAACGACGCCAGCCAGAAAGACCCAGATAGAGACGACGGCAACGGAGGCTGGGCTGGGCGACGGCGACAAGGCTGAACTGGCAGTCAGGCTCCTGGCCTGGTCAGTGGGCGTTCCTGAATCAAACATACGACACAGTCACAGTACATTTACATGTAATGTATAGAATGTTGTTAACACAGAAAACAACAATGATGCTGTCAACGAGCAATGGTCCTTCCTTAACATGAAAAATCAGATTTCTTAGACAGGATAAACTCTTACTTAAACTCACTAAGACTCTTACTTAAAAGATTTTGAAGCTATTGTTTGGGCAATGTGTCTGGTACGATGAAATTGTGAAACTTTTCTGAAAACCCTACCCTGTACGTTACCCTACCACTCTTTCGAAGCTCACTTTTCAATAAAAACGAATTATTGCGAGGTCACTAGCGAAATAGTGCGTCTAGTTCATTAAACAGACATGTAATAAAAACGCTCGCTAGTATGGAAAAGTAATATGGGGCTGCGAAAGGTCAAGAGGGCACTAGTTTTAAAAACACTGATTATAGGACTTCGTTCATAGACAAGAGGACTAGGTTCTGTGGGCGAATTAATGTAGGCACACCTTCGCTGAAGAATCCGTTTGCGGATTCTAAATTACACTGATTCGCTAATTTAGTTCATAATGCATCATCAAACACAATAAATAAACTCAAACTGACTAGGTAAAAATACGAAATCTTACCAACCTGCCTCTGTCGAACGGGTGCTGCCTTCAAAACCGGTCAGACCAGTCGGAAAGACAGCACCAGCCCCTACAGATGAAGAAATCTCAGGCATAGCGGTAGAAGACCACGAACTGGTCGTGGATTTCGCCGTCAAATTTGACCACGGGAACAGGTCCTGAGACTGAGATCCATTTTGGCACAGAAATCCCTGGGGATCAAAGGGGCTGCCAGGCAGCCAGATAGAGACGACGCACAGCGTCAGGGAAGAGACCTGCAGCAGAAGGGCAATTAGACCAGTGGGGCCCAGGCCGACACGCCGGCGCAGCGGGGGAAAGGCAAAGCTGCCCGAAATGCCCACAAGGGCACTGACTGCCCGGACCAGGGCCAGGGTGTTTTCCTGAAGACCCTGCTGATAGGCATAGCCTACAACAGTAGAGATAATAATAATAATAGAGAAAAACAAAAGAAAATACAGGTGGTCTAATTTTAGTCCTGGCATCTAGAAGAGTTGATTGTGCTGGCTGGATGAAAACCTACACACAAGTTGAAACCAGGCAAATGGGCTGGCTTACCCACTGCTTCTTCCCCCCATTCTATTTTATTCAAAACAAGAGTCAAGTCAACCACCCGTTAAGCCAAATTCTAAATCACAGTGACACTACAACCAGGGAACTGGAACAAACGGAGTCAAACCAAAAAGAGAACGGGGAAAACGAAACCTGTCGTAATGGAATCCAGTCCCAACACGGTCATATAGAGAAAGCCCAGGGCCAGGCCGGCCGGAAAGACAAACTCTCGTCGGTACTGTTTCCAGCCCCTCAGGGACTGTTTGATGTGCCGAAGGCTCAGGGAAAAGGGACGAGCCATGAGGCGGGCCAGTTTGGAGCCACTGGTCTGCGATGACGGCTGTGGTACAGTAGGCGGTGGGCTGAGGGATCCATTGTCCACGTTGTGGGACGGTGATAGGAGACCGGAACCCGGGACTGAAGGATCTGAAAAAAATCACAATATTATGTGTACGGTATTAAGATTTAAGGTGCCGTGCTCGAGTATCTGCAGCAAATGCTGCGAGATTGCAACTAACTCAATGCCTAGGGCCTTTTTTGCGCAGGAAACAAAAAAGAGTTTAAACTCAATCCTAAAGTTAAAAGAGATAAACAGTTCATATAAACGCGCCTGCTGGATTAAACGAGTTAAAATGTTTTAGCTCTGTTCTTTTACCTCGCTCTTAGAGTCCAACGGTGATTTTTATACAAATTTGAAGCTTAGAATATGTTTGTTACAACTACCGTATTATGCCAAACAGTGACCCATAGGCGCTTTTCTGAATCGGCAATTTCAGATTTGATTTTTGAAATCGAAAACAGCGCCCACTCCCCGAAAAAACGCCCATGGCAGGATTTTTTGATAATCGGGATTGTGTCAAACTTGTGTCCAGAAACTAAAGTTTCGCGCTGCGCAAATTGAACGCGTTTAATTTTAGTGTAGGGATAAAATTTGTTGTTATGCGAATATATAGTCAAGCAGGAAAAAAACCCACCCCCAGTGTGGGCTTACCGGTATGAGCTATCTAGGATTTTTTAATAGCCTATCTTGAAGAGCATCCAAAATAACACTGGAGGGTGTATTATGGTAGCTCCCACTGCTTCCCTGCAAATTTTTTGGGACTTTGAAATTTTTGGAAATTTTGGTCCGACCAAGTGCCGAAATTTGGCAAACTTTGCCGGGCCACCCTGAACTACTGGAAAGACTTAGACCAAAGCGGATTATATGTACCTGTAGGGCATCTGTTGCGCTTCATGATGATATATGCCACACTGCTCTGACCCCTCCGGTGCGACCTGGGGGTGACCTGGAGTTGGCGGGAAAAAAACCCACGGCGGGAAAAAAACCTACTTTTCAAAATTAAATTTTTTTCTAACCATTGACCGGAAAGGTCAAACCAATACATACATTTGTTTAATAGAGCCTATAGATTAAATTGGTATAGGTTTTACCTGGGTTCGTACTGTTATGGGTGGTCCAGGGGGTCTAAATCGGACACGGTGCCATTTCAAGCCAAAATTTCAATTTTGACCAAAAATGCTTATTTTTGCCTTAAAATGGGTCTAGTTTGGCTCTAAATACAAGAAAAACACGTTTTCTACACGATAGGATGCTTAAACTGCCGAAAATAAACAATTTTTAAAAATTTCCAAAATTTGCCTATGTTTATGTGTTAAAGATACAACATTTTCAAATGACCATATGACCTCAATTTTAGTACAAAAACTAATATATTTTGATGCAGTTGTACTAAAAACAACCCGCTCTTTCATTTGGAATGGTTAGAAATGCTCCTGGCAGCTTGCCAAAAATTTTTGGGGTGGGTTTTTTTCCGGCATATGGGTTTTTTCCCGCAGTGGGTTTTTTCAACGCCAGTTTGGGACAATTTTTCTCGCTAACGGCACACCCTAGAGAGGTGTTCTATAGCTCATAAGAAAGCTTACGACTAGGCCTAGCTACCTGTATAATCAGCATTTCGATATGTCAAACCATTAAAAAGTTCTGGCCAAAAATCTGAAAAGTGGGTTTTTTCCCCGCTTGACTATATGTATATAATATCAAGAGTTTATAATAGGAAGAGTAGGACACTCAGCCCTTCCTAATGTTTTAAGCTTGCAATATGCTCGAAACATTAAGGCCAAAATCTCGGGGGGGCTTCTTAGCGTGTAAACATAGCACGCTGATATTTTTCAAAAACGGGCGTTTTCGGTAAATTGAATACTATAACTTGAGCTAGGAAGGTCGTACAGTGATAATTTTTATATCATTATGTTGCGTAGAATGTGATCTTTTTAACGATATAAAAATTATGTAGTTCGGTTCTGGCTATCTCTTACAAGTCCGGCAATAAAACATCCTTTCCACGGAAATTTTAGGAATTTCATCATTTCTTCAAAATGTGTTACGTTGTTGCCAGATTTGTAAGAGATAGCCAGAATCGAACTATATAATTTTTATATCATTAAAACGATCACATTCTACGCAACATAATGATATAAAAATTATCACTGTACGACCTTCCTAGCTCAAGTTATAGTATTTAATTTACCGAAAACGCCCGTTTTAGAAAAATGTCAGCGTGCTATGTTTACACGCTAAGAAGCCCCCCCCGAGATTTTGGCCTTAATGTTTCGAGCATATTGCAAGCTTAAAACATTAGGTAGGGCTGAGTGTCCCACTCTTCCTATTATAAACTCTTGATAATATACACACATATATATTGTTCTGAATTGTCCAGAGCACTAGCGTAGCTAGAAAAAATTTCGGGCAGGGGAACGCTAAAATTATTCGGGGGGTCTGGGGGGCAGAGCCCCCATGAAGCTGAGAGATTTTTCTATTTCGTCACTTTCGTGGAATTTTTACAGAGAATTCTTTGAAATTAAAAACCTTTTAAGGCCCCCCCCGTATTCATAGACCATAATGAGGCAAAAGCTGGTTAAACACGTTCAGATTGAAAAAGTTTCAGCAATTTGCAAGGGTCGCCGAAGAGAAACTTTTCTTGTTGACACCGCAAGCCACAGGAAAAACGGAGGGTCCGGGGGGCGGAGCTAGAAGCCGAAGGAGTTTTTAAAAATGAGCCTTCTAAGAAATTAATATTGGCTAATTTTTGTACAAATAATTGTTAAAGTTACCTCGAAATCTCAACTACCAAATCAAACTAACTTCATGGGTTTGCTGAAACTTCGCCCTAGAGGTGGATTTTCTAAAAAATTATTTAAAAAAAGTTAAATACTAATATAAATAAGATAAGAGTAGTATACAAACCCGGGTTCTGGCGCAGTTAGCTAATAATAATGGCTTGAGGCCTTGTCTAATACACTACCTGACAATACTGGCTTGTTTCCTTGTCTAATACCCTACCTAATAATACTGGCTTGAGTCCCTAAGCTATGTCTACTAACCTACCTAAGTAGTAATAGAGAGATCAATTGAGCGCTCTTTGGGTGACGTTTTTAATCCCGGATTGGGGTGCCGTTTTCAATCTCTATTTTTGGGTGACTATTTTAATCTCACTTTTGGGTGACGTTTTCAATCTCTATTTTTGGGTGACTATTTTAATCTCACTTTTGGGTGACGTTTTTAATCTCATTATTGGGTACTAATTAGTTCTCATATTTAGGTGACTAATTAGTTGTGAAAGGTTATATGTGATAAGTGAAGTTTTTGGGTGACTGTTTTATCCCTATTTTTGGGTGACTATTTTAATCCTTACTTTTGGGCGACATTTTGATCCCACTTTTGGGTGACTGTTTTGATCTTAGTATTGAATGACTATTTTGGTCTTCTGATAATTTAACTGAAATATATGTAATGATTTAAACTTTTGGGTGACTATTTTAATCCTTACTTTTGGGCGACATTTTGATCCCACTTTTGGGTGACTGTTTTGAATCCCTATTTTTGGGTGGTTATTTTAATCCCACTTTTGGGTGACTATTTTAATCCCACTTTTGGGTGACTGTTTTGAATCCCTATTTTTGGGTGGTTATTTTAATCCTAGTTTTGGGTGCCAGTTTCAATCCCATGATATTGTAATGGAAATATATGTAATGATTGAAATTTTTGGGTGAATAATTTGATCAATATTTTCGGGTGACTATTTTGATCCTAGTTTTGGGTGACCGTTTTGAATCTCAATTTTGGGTGACTATTTTGATCTTAGTATTGAATGACTATTTTGGTCTTCTGATAATTTAACTGAAATATATGTAATGATTTAAACTTTTGGGTGACTATTTTAATCCTTACTTTTGGGCGACATTTTGATCTCAATTTTGGGTGACTGTTTTGAATCCCTATTTTTGGGTGGTTATTTTAATCCCACTTTTGGGTGACTATTTTAATCCCACTTTTGGGTGACATTTTTGATCCCACTTTTGGGTGACTGTTTTGATCCCACTTTTGGGTGACTATTTTAATCCTTATTTTGGGTGACACTTTTTATCCCACTTTATGAAACCTATACTGTTTATGAAGCAAAGTTGATTGATCTACCAGTAGTAAGATTGTAAGTTTAAATTATGCTATGGAGAAGATTAGGGATCATGTGGTCTTGCTCTGTCAATATATGGATCCTGGTCCGGTTGCAGACTTCATGGTTGAAATCGACAGGATGACCAGATTCCAGCGGGACACTATCAAGGCCAAGTCCAAATACTACGGCACCATTGATCTCCTAACCAAATTGGTGCAAAACACAAATTCAACTCCACTACTTCATCATGCCTTGGTATTATCCGGTCAGTACTACCTGGCCAAGCTACTGGACTGTCAACCCATGAAGAAGAGCGTCACTTGGGAATTATGTTCAAACAGCCACCACCTAATATTCCGACGTCAGATGGCATTCCCAACACTTCAAGCAGCACGGCTCGATATTGCTGGTGTCCTTGCAACCTTAAAGTGCAGCAATCGGATAATTGTTGTCACCGAATGGTTAGATGATTACAGAATAAAGACATGGACAATGCCAGAACTGATTGTGTGTAATGACTGTGCAGATGTGAATAAATGTGATTGAACTGTTAATAAATATGTAGTGCAAATGTAGTGTGAGTGTACTGTGAATACATGTGTGCTGTGAATAAATATAT